>PVHP010016068.1:0-36491 GCA_004024765.1 Zapus hudsonius | reverse complement strand
ACACACACACACACACACACACACACTCACTCACTAATATATATCAGATGTAAAAAGAAACAGACTTTTCCTACCCTAAATTCTATCTGTGGCTATCTTGCTGTTTTGTAATCATGAAGTAACAGATGACAGACTGGCTCAAATCAGAGGAGGATATCTACATGCAAATGTAAGTAAACAAAGTTTATAACATCACTGGACCATAGAATTAAACATGAAAAGTTTGCCATTAGTCTTTGGAATTGGTCACTGGTAATTGAGATAATGGGCATCTCATTCTTATAACACCATGTCAGTTCTCCCATAGTGACAAATCACAAAGATAATTAGAGGAAGATGGTTTATTTTGGCTCACAGTTTCGGTGATTTCAGCCCAACGTGGCTCCATTCCCTTTGTGGCTGGAGGTGAAAGCAGACAAGTATGGTGACAGGAGCCTGTGGTAGAGGAAGCTGACCGCCTCCAAGCACTCAGGAAGCAGAGAACATGAGAGAAGGGGGTCAAGGACAAGATATATATCTTTTAAAAGGATGTCCACAGTGACCTCCATCCCCCAAGCATACTCTATAGCCTAATAGTCCATTCATCTACCACGTCACCAATGTATTTAAGATAAGGTTAACACCCTCATTTATTACCATCAGCTATGGGCCAAGTCTTCAGTGAATGAGCCTTTAGGAGACATCTTAGATTCCAACCATAGCAGCCATCGTTAGTAAGATTTTCTCTTACTGTCAGTCCCAAAACATCCCAGTGGGCACACTCAAGAAGATGTTAGCTGTTTCTTTCCTTCCATTTACCTCATTGTCTCCTTCTAACCACAATACCATGTGACAAAATACAGTCCTTACTTTCCAGACTATCCCATCCACTGGAAAGAAACAAAACAAGAAAACTCCTGGGTTTTAATAAAATAAACACAAATTTCCTGGAACTCTGGCTCCACCCAATCTCCCAGTGGTCACTTACTACTACTGTCTTACTTCTGCTGACCAGGACCCCAAGGACTGTCTGGGGTATAGTTCCTCCTTTATTAGGACTTTTTAAAAAAAAATTGTAGTCCTTTGACAAATGTGTTTTCTACATGTAGGCATTTGCCAGGCAATGCAGTGACCACAGGGAGAAACACATCATAATTGTTATCATATAAGAGACAGACAGAGTTCTTTGGCAAGGAATCTGAACAGACAAATAAATCACCAGGTCCCATTGGGCTTTTGGCCATTATGATCTACAAATACCCTACAGCTAATTATCACATTCTCTTATGAACACACTTTCCCTACTGAGCCTATGACCTATGAGGATGGATTAGATGGCTTTCTTAAACATGCTACCCTGTCACTACTTTTATCATCAGGGACTGAGACAGGATAGTCCCTTCCTTGCCAGAAGACTTCCACGTTATCTATCACAAGGATTGGTACCCACCTCTTACCACCTTTTCTTGTCTTGTTCTGGGGCCAAAGATCCTTTCAAAGCTTCATATAGAATGATTTTTTTCTTGAAGCAGAAGCTCAGATTGTTTGGTTTTTGAGATATGTTTTAAAGAATAATAGCTATGGATGAAGGCAGAAAAAACAGGGTTAGGCTCAGCAAGAAGTAGACTATCACAAAGTGATAATCCCATGGATCAATCTCAGCCAACCTGAGGAGTATTATGGGATGAATACTGCCCACTGGACTACACTGTGTTGATCTGAAATGGCCCCTCTGCTTCCCTTAGTCACCAAATGACAGCTGACCTTGGAACATCATAGCATCCACTGAGGCAGACCTCTTTAACTAGGACAGACCACCACAAGTCTGACACTGGAGACATTTGTCCCACATGGGCAAGTCTTTCTCTGGATGGGGATCTGAGAGCCAGGTCTCAGTGTGCACCATAGCCCAACCTTTGGGGTAGTTGGATATATTTCTCCATACATGTCCATGGAACAGTTCTTTGAGGATTTCTGTGGACCTTCCCTCCTAATGGTGAAGTAATGAATAATTGCAGCCTCTGATTTGACTATCTGAGTAAGGTAGGTGCTATAGGAGGAGCCCATAGCTCATATCCAAGGTAATTTCATCACTACTGATTCTTAGAAACCTCCTCTGCTCATCTTGACTGGAACCAGACCATCCTTTTCAGTATGCCTGAACCTCTGGTCACCACGTCCTTCTCTGACCAAGATTTCTGATATTGTCCATTCATAGTTATAATCAGATAAGGGAGCAAAAACATCACCTACCTGGATTCCTCATAGGTTCCTTCCTGTTTCCTTAGTCCCTGAATACAGGGATCTTAAAACACCATTTCAGGAAGCCACCAAACATTTACCAAAGCCCATAATTCTATATATATTCTACCCTTGGGTCACTTGTTTTCTATAGAATTTGATAATCGTTTATTACTCTTGAACTTGCTCAACTGGGGGGTTTTCTCTAGACACTTCTCTAGATCAATGATTGTTTCTCTTTCCTGAATTTGGAAATTGAAACAGTAATAGAGAAATCTTTTACCTTGTTACATACATGCCAGCCCTGAGAATCATACCACTCACCCTGTTTTCTCTTCTCTCCCAACGACATTAGGTCCACCCCCGCGATATCTACCTGCAGGGAGTTGATCGAGTGTATTATCCCTTTCCTGTAATCAGCCACACAAATTCAGCAGTACTTTCTCCATGCCTACAACATTGCATGTTTAAGAGTTAAGAGCACTTAAAGTGCAAGTATTACTCTGAAAATATCCCCTAATTAATAAATGTTCTACATTTTTATGTGGGAATGTTTAATATTTAATTTTTCAATAATTTTATCATTTATAATTTATTAAATTTATTTTGTGGCTTGTATTTATTAAAAATTGATATACTTCCCAATTCTTTTACTCCAATGTTAGGTTATTTTTATGCAAAATGAATAAAAACTGGTGCTTGTAAGTCACTTTTTTTTTTCCTTAAAGCCTCAATTGGAGCTTATTAAGACTTCAGTATCCAAAAATCTCCTTTATGGTATCTCTCCCAACATTTTCTCAATAGTGAGGAGATCAGCAATGCTTTATGACTGGGTTAAACTGGCCTCGTTTTTTTCTGATGAGCAGGGCCCAGAGGTTATTGCAATGCTAAACTGCATGTTGTAGGAGTGGTCTGAACTGAGAGACATGGCGCTATTGGAAAACCAGACCCCACACTAGCAGGTGCTGAGTAGGAGGACCCCCTAATCCTTAGAGGTTGACAACGCAAATGCATCTGGTTTCCCATCTGATAATATCAAAGAATTCTAGCAGAGAACATTAAACGTGGAATTAGTTCTACATACTTCCACCTTTCAAAACAAAATGTTATCAAAGAAACCTGTCTGATGTCTGCAGTCTGGACTGTGGCGCCTGAAAAGGAAGGCCTGAGACTTTAAAATGGAACTGACTCATAGAGTTGTTTGTCCTCTTTGATGGGGCAGAGCTAGTTCAACCTCATTTGGTAGCAAGGGTTAGAGGTAGCTCAACTTGTGATGAAGGTCATGGATCATGTGCGTGTTCAATGGAGAGGCATACTCACATAAAATTCAGCCGATACACAGACGGACCAGTTCATTGTGTATGGAGATGTTTGTTGAGCATTTATTATGGTAGGTGCCCACGAGGTTGAGGGCTGAGAAGGGCATGTCAGTGAAGTTGGCAGCATGAGCAACCGAGGGGGAGGCATGACCTTTGCAACTTGAACACTCCAGCAATAAAAGCCCATCAAACAGAGCTGTGAAGTGCTGTGAGATGCTGGCTTAAAAATATGATACAAAATCATTAATGTCAAAATGGACCACTCATCATCTTTGACATTATTTTATGGCTACTTGTGAACATGGCTTCTCACCCCTGCCAGAGCTGAGGTCAGGGCTCACAGCTGATTTTTCTTTATTCCTGACACATAAGGTGCAGTGCCTTGCTCACAGTAACTCTCACAAAGATGACCAAATAAATTGGTGTTCATGCCCACCCCATCTCTAGCTGAGAAGCCCCATTAAGGTAGGCTTAATCAATGTGTCTCCCAAGGACCTGCGAATAATGATCCATACTCAAAATGCCAGATACATGTTGGTTTTATTGAAGAGAAACCTCTGATATTCAACCTCCTCTGATCTCAGCTCCCCCGGTGCCCTTCTCTCAGCTTGGCAATGCTTAGTTGGGCCTCCTTCGGTGCCAAATGGAGCTATTTCCTTCCTGCATTCTAACTGCTGAGACTCTGTAGCATTTTGATATAATGCATTAAAACATTTTCTCAGCCAAGTGTTTTACACAACATAAAATATTTTTCTATGCTAATGTTTCTTTTATTGAGTTTTTTTTACAAAAATTATCACACATTCTACAGATATTCAGCAACACTTTCTCAACTGAAACACAAAATAAAATTACTGAGACAGCAAATACAGACATTCTCTCAAATTAACCAGAATTTATTGTTAAGTCAAGAACAAACTCTATGACCTATATTGCAGCACAGCCCCTCCTGGGGTCTCTTCCTGCATATATCACGTGGGCTGGGCTCTTTGGAATATGTCAGGGTTGTGTCCCTTTGCCTACTGACCCCAGGGGTCAGGACAGCGGGGACTGATCACTCCAAGACTCGGTTTGTAGCTTCATGTGTCGAAAAAAGTCTAAAATGTACAGCAGCAAAGAGGGTATGAGTCTCCTTACATAAACCAGGCAAGGAAAACTGACTTGGGAAGGCAAGTGTTTTCCAGAGGACACTGGAGGTGGCTCTCACCATGAGCAACGACCACAGCATGAGGATACGATGAAGACAGTGGCTACTAGAGTCTGGGTCCTGGGGGAGAGGTGGAGAAGGAGGAGGTTTGAGGAAGGGTATCTAGGTGGGACATCAGTGGGGGAAGAATCCCACAGGGCAGGGAGGCTCTTATCTAAGAGCTGAAGCCAAGATTGTGCCTGGTGCTCAGAAAAGACAGATTAAGTGATGAGGTATGTATGCACAGCTCAGCACTTCATCCTCGCCTTGGCAAAGCTTAACTCCACCAGTTTGGTCCCTCAGTAAATCAAATGCAAATGGTCAAGGGGCCTAGAGCCAGGTGGATTGTAAATACACATCGCATTGAATCTTCACCAACCACCCTCCAGTTAGTCATGTGTGTTCATTCCTAGATGACAAACTAGAAGATCAAGTAGCAGAAAGCTTCTGTCCTTTGTAAAATGAGAGAGAGAGAGAGAAAGAGAGAGAGAGAGAGAGAGAGAGAGAGAGAGAGAGAGAGAGAGAGAGAGAGAGAGAGAGGAAGAGAGAGGGAGAGGAAGAGAGAGGGAGAGAGAGACGATGAAAATCTGAGGCTGGCATAATCTAATCCAGGTCTCTGACACTCACTTGCTAGTTTACTCTCTCATTTCCTTTCTACCCCTGTTCAAATTTTGCCCTGTTGGTGACGGTTTCCCTGATCATTATTGATAGTCATGTCCCTCACCCCATTCCAGGTCCCCCTGTCTCTTTCCCTACCCTCACACATCACCACCGGAAATTCTAATTCCAATCTGCTTGCTTACTGATTGTTCCTCCTTCCCCGCTGCGATGCAAGTGCGCTGTAAGCAGGATCTGCCTGTGATATTTACTGCTGCACCCTGCAAACTGGAGCTGTATCTGGCATTCACCATTGCCCTTCTATGAAATGTGTGGACTGGTACTTTATCTGGGGAGCTTGCCCAGAGGTGCTATCATCTGCAATGCTGAGGTGCTGATGTTCCTGGTCTGCCTCCCAGTAGTCACCCCAACATTTGATCTTTTCATTTGGAGGAGGGAGGGCCAGGCAGATCTAGAACAGAGTGGATGACTCACATGGGTTGGCTCTTTCTATCCTCAGCAATGTCTCTTCGCCACAGGTGCACCTTGAATGTGAATAGTTCCACATCCTACTTAGGAAGCAGGCATTATCTTGCTTCTATCCCACAGCCCTTTGACAAACCATCGGGGCTTCAGATCCACCAGGCCTCCCCCACGAGGACATTAGCACCTGAAACCCTGTTTGAATTCCTAAGCAAGACTTATAAACAGAAAAGCCTGGAAGGCTGCTAGCTAAAGGCACCAACTTTTTCAAATAGGGATTTTCTTGAGGGTCTGTTTGGTGAAAACACATGCTTCTGACTTTGAGGCAGACCATGTCAGCAGTTTAATTTAAGACATCAAATGAGAAACAATCTGTCTGGTGTAACCTTTTGCCGGTGAGATGAACAGCTTCTGAGCCAGCTCCCAGAGAATACGCTCATTATCCTGGTCTCTGTGACATGGGACATATTGTCTCTTTCCTTGACTTGACCTTAACACATCACTGATGCAAAACATATTTCCAGTTTGAAAAATAGTCATTGAGAAAATAAAACCATTTCCCTGTCTCAACTCACAGCTCTGAGCCTAAGCAGTGGTAAAAATGTATTTCACTGTGCGGGTGACTGTTTCCAAGCTCTTCAAATTAGGGAGCAAAGAGGAACCCTAATATTTTATTCTTCCTATTCCCCATTCATTTTAGCAAACAGATTAAGATCTATGTGATCTCTTTTTTATTAGTTGTAAAATGATCCTGGAAAAGAAAGGATAAAGAGAGGTTTATTTGCAAATAAAAATACAGGATCACATTTTAAAAACTTGCTTAGGAGTATAAAAGCTCCATAGCAAAAGAGTTAGTTATATAATGGCAAGGTTGACTGAAAAGGGGGAGAAAAACGAGGGATTATTTAACCTAATCTGATATTGTCACAGATGAGGAAATCACAGCCTCAGAGAGAGGGCGTGTGGAGAAACGTGCAGGGGTGTTTGTAAGAGGCAAGACTGGCATTCCGGTCTCCTCCTCTGCAGGCTACTGAGATTTACACTTTCCCTCTTGCTAATGAAATGGGAATTTTGGAGTTCTTCACCAACATACACTATGTACCAACACACCAATACATTTAGGGTATCTCAGGTTCTTATCTTATGCATTTAAAGAATTAAAATCCATAGACCAGAGGGTAAGGTTTAGAGTGAATTTATTAGAGAAGGAAGTACAGAAAGCTCCTGCCATAAGGGAGACCAGAGGGGGTAAAGCCCACCTATGATGCTCCTAATGTGCTCGTGGGCAAAGCCTGGTAGATCTAAAGCTTGATGTTAAATTGCGGTCATTTATAAATTTTGAATAGGGGCTTAGCAAACAAACTACAAATTCAAGTATTGGGGCTGAGTTTAACCAACTACAATGCCAAGATCAGCTTCAAACCTTCCAGGAATGCTCCTTCCTTCCAGGAGGGGCCCAGGTTGTTTGTGGAAAAACAAAGGTCTAGGGAACTCCTTTGGCAGTAGGAGATAAGGAGAAGCCAGATCTTTCTGTGATCTCTGGCAACGTGAAGACTGTGAAGACAGACCCAAGGACATTCCTGCTTTCTACTTTGTGGAGCCCAGTCACCCTAAACTGCTTCAATAAGAGTCCTCTTTGTGGGATACACTTCTATTAATCGGTGTGCTGTTTACTTAAGGTCCTCTGTTGATTTACATCAAGATTAGCAATAGTGAGATAATTTATCCCATTCATTTCGAAGAAACATGACTCCAGGCACATGTCATAGAAATAAATACAACCCATCCTCCTTTCAACTTTCTGCTTATGTACGTGTGAATATACATCCCCCCACATGGGTACAGAAGTCAGAGGAGACAACCTCACGGTGGTAGTCATCACATTCTACCGTGTTTGCTGCTGAGGGCACCAGGTTAGCTGGCTCATGAACTTTGGGGTTCTACTGGCTCTGCCTCCCATTGCTGTAAGTACCTTGGAAGTACAGATCTGGTCATTAGGCTGGTATAGCAAGTACGTTTACTTGCTACACCCTCTGTTCCATCTTTCTATATATGTTTTTGATCCAAAGTTACAAACTAAGAAGGATGTTGAAGTTCTAGCAATTATGCCCATGCTACTTGATGAAGGCTGGGAAGAAAATAGAAACTAATCATGCTTCTGCACTGTAGCTCTCTTCAAAGACTGCCATAAACTTCTTCCTAGAAAGGTCACTTTTCACTCACTGGCCAGAACTTGGATTGCATTACGGGAGCCTGGGAGGTATGGACAGGGACCCAGTATGAAGCTGAGATTGTGGTATTGAAGAAAGGGATTGTGGATATGAGGAAGCCGTGAGGTGCTGCGTGTGTGATACCAGAAATGCTGGGCTATCTGAATTTGGACTTTTGACTTTGGGAGTATGGTTGTGGTCGTGAGAGATCTGCTTCCATTAGACTTACCTTCACATATACACATTCATTTCTTGGGATAGTGTGTAGGCAGGAAGTTATTAAGGGAGATTAAACCATTTAAAGGAAGGAGCCATATTCATTGGGTGAAAACTTTTCTGTATTCTTTTCCCTGTGAAAGCACTGTTCATTCTCCACAGTACAGAGAAAGTTAGAGCCTGAGCAGAGACCTGCTGCCATACAGACCAGAAGGTGAGAGAGTGGAGTTCAAGGATGTTCAAGAGACTGGAAAGAGAATGCAGAAATCCTGGAAAGTGTGTATCAACTCTACAAATCCTTTGCTGGTTTGTTCAGTTCATGGGTGAAGAAGAAGGTAAAGTGCCCAAAGAGAGCAAGATTTGGAAGGCTGAGATTAGAAAAATACCTGAGCCCAGCTGATACTGATAGGAAAGGTGGGAATTTAAATTCTTCCAAGTTACAGGGGCTTCACTGCTATATCCCAAATAGTTTTCTCTCCTATTCTTTCCAGCTCTTTGTCAGGATTTACTGTATATATATTAGGCAACTTGACATGGTTCCTCAGGCTATCAAAACCCCACTTGTTTTGCCCCCAGCTTTTTCTCTCTCTAATCTTCAGATTGGATAATTCTATCACTTATAAATTCACATCCTCCGCCACTTTCTTCTGCCAACTTGAATTGCTCCTAAGCCCATATTCAATGAATTTTCTATTTCAGATATTGTACTTTTCAGTTCTAGAATTTCTATTTTTACTTAGTTTCATTTCTCTGCTGAGATTTCCCATCTGTCCACTCATTATCACCATTTTCTCTCAAAGAACAAAGATTTACAATTGTAATACCAACACTAAATCATATCTCATTTACTTTGGTTGGTTGATTCTGTTTCTGGAATATGAGAATTTCCTTTTCTTTCAGGTTCCTCATTGTTTGTTATATACATGACTTTGTAGAACTCATACTGTGGAGATTCTGATTTTTGTTATATTCCTCTGTAGATTGTTGACTTTTTTTGTATCAAGAAGTTATTGGCTGATAACTTTCAGTTTGTAGAGGTTTGGTTTTCTGCTTTGGCATAGAAAAATTAAAAATGACCAAAAGCAGGGTAGAAAGGGGCATCATGGTAGATCCCACAAGCATTAAAGAGATTACAAGGGGTAATGAACAGGTTTATGCTAACAATTTCTGCAACTCAAAAGCAAAGAAAAACTGACCCAAGGAAAAAGCAAGACATCTTTTCTTCCATAGAAATGTCAGGTTCATGAGACTTGACACGGGAATTCCTTCCAATGTTTAGAACAGAAATGACTAGTTATAATCTTACATAAACTTGTTGAGAGAAAAAAAAGACTATTCTGAGGCCACACCAGATCAAAAGAAATTTAGTGAAAGAATTTATATTATCACATTGATCCATCTTCCAGAAATATTTTAAAAAAGTTTTTCAGGATAAAAAAATGTAAGAAATATATATGTAAAAATTTAAGTAATGATGAATACCAGAAATTACAAATATTAGGGTGGATAGCAAAGGATTAAGATCATATTTTTAAAAAATCACTACCTCTAACATTACGTTTACTTGTAAAAGACTCAATGCTCTGTCTCTCTCCCTAAGATCAGAAATAAGAACATCTATCAGAGTATGCATTTGATGTTGTATTGAATACCTTAGCCAGTGCAATAAAGCGAGTAATACAGAGAAATACAAAGCATGAATACTGGAAAGAAATAAGTGCAGTCTTTGCACATGACATGATTTCTTAGATTAAAAAAAAATCACAGGAATCTGAAAAACAGCTACATATAACCAGTAAATGAATTCAGTAAGAACGCTGGCTATAAACTCAATCCACAGAAGTAATTGCACTTCTATGTACTAGCAGCAAACAAAAATTTAAAATCTTGAATTTCTTTCATAGGAGAGTCAATTTTATCAAACACATAGGAATAATTTAATAAACATAGTGCAAGACCTCTAGTTCTGAAAGCAATGCAAAAATCTATGAGAGGAAAGAAGACTTTGATACATTTGATATACTTAATAGAAAAATGTATTATGAACCAAAGATTCAATATTATTAAGATACCAATTATCTCCAAATTAATCCAGACATTGAAACACACCTCAACAAAAGTTTTGATGCACTTTTTAAAGAGGTTAACAATGTGACTATAACATTTATACAAATTTAAGATTACGTAGATAAAATAAGAGGAAAGTAAGTGAAATTGGAAGACATTTTGCTGATTTCTGGTTTTAAGGAAGGCATAGCAATGAAGACATAGAAGACTCTAGTACTGTTTTAAAGCATTGTCATAAAGTAGACAGACTAAATTACTGAAACATCATAGAATGTCCAGACATATGTCTGCACATATGTTGTCAATTAACTAACACCAACAATGTTAACACAGTTCAACATCTGATACTACAACAAACATGTCTTCAAGACGGAACAAAGTCATAAACATACACTTCCCAGAAAGAGGCACAGACAGGAGTTAAAAGTATACTAAAAGGTGCTTAACAGCATTAGTCACCTGGAATTAAATCCACAATGTACAAACAAAAATATCTTTTTGAAATGACCGAATTTGGAGGCCTGAGAATGTGGAGTAATTGGCGTGCTCACTCATTGATGCTGGTGGTGGTAAGCAGACCTCAAATGAAGTCAGAGTTTGGTGGTAAGAAACGGAGATTTATGCTCTTACATGTATCCTATGACTCAGAATTTCTACCACTAGGTATTTTCTCAAGAGATAGGGGAATATATGACCTAGAAAAGAGTTATGCAAACACACTTATAGCTTCTTTATTTATAATAGTCAAACCTAGTAAAATTCCAAATGTCTATTAGTGGAAAGTCATAAATTATGCTATTGTTGTACAATGTTATACTAAGCAGCAACAACAGGTATATACAACATACATGGATGAATCTCAAAAATGATCATGTGAGAAAAATAGCTTTTATAACAAGTAAATATGTTGTTTGATTACATTCATAAGTTGTGCAATAACAGGCAATAGAAATACATGGTTGAGTTTGTAACAGTGATTGCTTGTGTCACAGTAAGGGGATTGTGGAAATTTCTGAGGTGATATGTATATACACACATGTATTATATCCATATATATGTTATATATGGCATGTTTATAATATATATGTTATATATGACATGTTTTCGGTGAGTACGTGATACAAATATTTATCAAAATCCAGAGAGCTGTGTGTATGTTTTATTGTAGGTAATTTATACCTTAATTGAAAAACAGGATTACTTTTTAAGACAGATGTCCCAATGTGATTTTCCACCAACTGGGCATCTTTTTTGGTCTAATTTGATTCAGTGAAAACCATCTTATCAGCATGGCCCAAACAGCTAGTTGGTTATATAAGTGAAAAAGTTGATTGAAGCATTAAAAAGATCTATATCTAGCTATGTTTTTTTAATTTTCACATTAGACTGTGCATGTGCACATGCGCACACATGTATGCATCCCCATTGCTCTTTTTATATACAGATGTATGGCCTAGGCCTTTTTGATTGCAACATACACTATAATTCTTGTCTTCATAACATATTATCTCTGATTTCTAGTCCCAATTTTGTTAAAACAGTTAGAAATTAAGTGCATTTTGAAGCGATATATGTGCAAAATCATTCTCAGGTTTTTCTTTTGCTTTTTCCACATTCTACATCTTGTGTGCTTTACAATCAATTTAACAGACTTCTTTGTGCTGGGACTCGCCTTACATCTAAATTTCAAAAGCATTCAGATTTGTGATGAATGACAACTCTCTCTTAGTTCACTGGGTTACATGAAATGTAATTAAACTGCATCCCCCCAAACTGCCATCCATACGTGCATGGAGACTCAGCTTCTGTATCCTCTCATCGGAACCCTGGGTAATGGCCTCCTGCCATACATCAAGATGAAATAAAATCACAAGAAGGTAAAGTGTGAAGAAGGCTTTGACTTTACAATCTGTGAACCTCAGAGGTCTTTCACCGTTCTTTTCTTCTTGGCATAGTTTGTTCTCACAGCTACACTCCACTAGGAAATGCTGGCCGTCACTTTACCTGTTCCTGTCTCTCCTCTCGTTCCCCTGAAATACAAAGGCAAACCTTTCCATTCTAAGGGTCTATAGACATGTTTGACAGTAGCCCGCTTTTTTAATATTCTGAAGGACATAGAATGAGATGATGATAGGATGCCACTCCAGGCCAATCAGGAGGAAGCAGTGATCAGGATCAGTTTGGTGAAAACTTGAATTGGTTCAACTTCTTTGGAAAATAGCATGACATCCCATTTTAAGTTAAATATGTGAAAACACTAGAAATTCCTCTCACACATATGTGACATGAAGGTACATGTACTTGTGTGCATGACGGCCCATATGCCAGAATGTTCTTCGCAATATGGTCTGTAGTTATCCCATATTGGAGCTAAAGGCCTTTCGGGGATAGAATGGTTTAATGGCTTATCCACACAATGGAATATCATTGCTAAGGTATGAATATTTTTGTTATCCCCTTAAACATATGAATTTACTATCCTGAAATTCTACTTCCCAAGGGAATGGTGTCAGGGGACTTCCTTTCATAAGAAACCACAGTCTTCCTGGATGAGATTAGTGTCCTTATGGAGAGGCTCCAGCATGTGAAGACACAGCAGGGCACACTGTCAGTGAACCAGAAAGCCCTCATCAGGCCTGAGGAATGACGGGAATCTTTGACTATCCAGCTTCATCATTAGAAATATATTTCTGCTTTGTTTGGTATTTTCATAGCACATCTGAACGGAGTAAGACAATTATCCATCAATGGAACTATATCGATACAGTGACACACAACGAATGGGTGGTCCTATGAACACCATTAAGCAAAGAAAGAAAATAATTCATATCCAGAATATGACTCTTGCATTAAAAAAGTTCAAAACCAGGCAAAGGTGGTGTTGCAGTCAATTTATCCTGTTGCTACGCAGAAAGAACCCAAGCAAAAGCGGCTTGTGGAGGAATGGGTTTATTTGGCTTACGGACTCGAGGGGAGACTCCTTCCTGGCAGGGAAGATGATGGCATGAGCAGAGGGCTGGACATCACCTCTGCCACAGCACTGGAAACAGCGGCAGGAAGGTGTGCCAAATACTGGCAAGGGGGAGCTGGCTTATAACCCCCATAAGCCCGCCCCCAACAACACAGCTCCAGTGAGGTTGTAAAACCCAAACTACCATCAGCTGAGGATCGATCATTTAGAACACATTCATTTGTTTGTGGGGGACACCTGGATCAAACCATGACAGGTGGACTGCCTTTCAAAGGGTGAACACTAAGTAGTACAATAAAATTTCATAGAGAAAATTGTTTTGTGGATGCAAGGAGGGAGGTTACATGGGGAGGGTCATGCCTGTCTCCTGAAGGTGGTGTGATGCAAGGTGTGGACGTTGTGTGCTGCTGGTGGTGTTTCTTGACCTGAGCAGTACTTTGCACAGTGCTCACTTCTGACCAGGCGACAATCATACATTATGTCCTATGCACTTTTCTTTGTTATTTCACAGAAAAATACTTCAAAACACTACTGTTTCTTGAAATATGTAACTTATTTCTCTCTGCCACCACTGCCTTGCACCTGTGTTTGAGGTGAAATGCATCACTCACTCTAGGAGGCATGGGGATTCTAATCACTTATTAAGATTTCTTTAAATTGAGGAGAGAAGGAGGAGGAGGACGTGGGAACAGGAGCATTGAACAGCAAGGAAGGAGAATCAAAGTGGACTAAACATCCATTAGTATAAATGTATTCCAAGACAAGTTTTCTTGCCAGTTTATGGCTTGCTTTAGAATAAATTCAGTCATCTGAATTACCTAGTAATGAGGGGTGCCAGTAGCTTAATTTTCACATTAAGCTCAATTATTTAAGTTATCTACAAGTGTGCTTCCCACTATTTGCCTTTCTACATTCATGAACCCTGAATTGTAATTTAATTTTTATTTGGAATTGAAGAAATGCTTTAATAAAAGCTTCATTTAAGTATAATTATCAAGATGTCTTTTTCCTTCCTGCACTGAGTAAGTGACTTACTTAGTTGCAAGACATTTAAAAAGCACTGGAAGCCCTTCTGTCAACAAATCAGGACTGCGGGGCTTTCTCCATTTGTTTGGCGTTATTTATTTATTTATTTTTAAAAGTCACCATCGTCAGGAACCACCCAGACTCATCAAGACAGCGTCTATTTGTAGGAGAGTTCTGTTTAAAAAGCCTTTATGGAGTGACTAATTTTTCATTTTCCATTATGTTAATCACAGAAGCCTGAATAGAATGCATTCTCTAGGCATCATTTATGGCTAAATGGTTTTTATGAGTATGCACACACACGCGCATGCAAACACACATGCATGCACATACATATGAATTCACACACACACACACACACACCACATCAGAAGATTTCAGGCTAGAGAAACGAGCTCAGTCAGTACTATTAGCCTGTTCTAGCAAGTGCCCTCAGGCTACTATCTCCAGATCTTTCAAGTGGTGCCAAACTGTGGAAAAATTCTAGAATCACATCACAGTCTCTTCCATTTTGTAATGAACAGAATAGTTGAATCAAACAATGCCGGTTCTTTTGGAAGTTTTTATTTATTTATTTATTGACTTCTGGCATTCCCTAAGTGGTTTTTATTAGCCAGGGAAGATCAATGCAATGGAGCTGTGTATTACTCTTCTGGTTGCTGAGGGGATCTCCTAGAGATGGTTTTAATTTTGGGAAATTGCTTCCTGCAGATGGCTGCATATTGGTGCCTGACAGGTCCTGACTAACCATCCCAGGAAACTAGGATTCATTTTAATCAGCAGACTGACTGGACAGGAAGAACCTAATATCCCCAGATAGTCATATGGCTACACTGTGATTTGCTCAGAAGATGAAATGGATAGATGACTCTACCTGAATTTACACTTCAACTATAGATTATCACGTTGTCAGCTGAGTTTCTTATTACTATAAGGTCTTGATACTACATTTATCATGTAGTTTAAAGTAAAGTGATTCTTTTGGTAATGACATACCACATGCTACAAGCATTCTTATAGCACCACACAGACAGGTGTCCACTTAGAACTCCAGTTGGGAAGCCGGGCGTGGTGGCATACGTCTTTAATCCCAGCACTCGGGAGGCAGAGGTAGGTGGATCGCCATGAGTTCAAGGCCACCCTCAGACTACATAGTGAATTCCAGGTCAGCCTGGACTAGAGCCAGACCCTACCTCGAAAAACAAAAAAAAAAAAAAAAAAAAAAAAAGAGCCCATACTAAAAGGGCTGGAGAGATGGCTCAGCGGTTAAGGCACTTGGCTCCAGTGCCTAAGGCCCCCAGTTCAATTCCCCAGGACCCACATAAGTCAGACCCACAAGTGGTGGCCTTGGTGCTCTATCTATCTATCTCTATCTCTCTTTCTCTCTCTGTGTATCTCTCTGCTTGAAAAATGAATAAAATATTAAAAAAAAAAAGAACTCCAATTGGGACTAGAAAGACAGGAGGTTAAACTCTGTTCTCAACACAGGACAAGGAAGATAGGACCATTGCATTCTCCTGCATCAACTACCTGCTTGGACACAGCCTAGTGTGTAAGCTCTGCTTTACACAACTAACTTCCACTGACATGTAGGCGGGAAGTCTTGAGTTTAGGGTTAGCAATTCTTGAGTTTATGTTAAAAAATTCTTGATATTCAGTTAAACCAGACACAATCCCTTGTATTCTTTCATTTAAAATATCAGCATTCCAGGGCCGGGGAAACAGCTCAGTGTGTAAAGTAATTGCCTTGCAAGATGAAGACTGGAATTCAGGTCCCCAGAGCCCAGAGAAATGCCAGATGGGGATGACAGTCCTCTTGGGACCTCATGCTTGGCAGGTGGGCACAGGGGATCCCTGAAACTAGACTAGCTGAATTGGAGAGTCCCTGGTTTCAAGTAATACCCTGTCTCAAAAATCAATTAGGAAGTTTATCAAGGGATAGGAGAATGCAGAAAACATGGCTATGTGGCAGAGACCAGCAAGGCAAGAATTGCTCATCCATGCAATAGTGGCACTTAACTTGGAATGGGCAGCGAGGACCGTGGACAACCCAGTTCCAAAAAGACCTGAGATGATGGGTGACACCGAGGCAGATGAACCACTCCTAATGAGAAGAGTAAGAGTGCTGCCTCCATAGCAAGTCGGACAACCTATGCAAGGGTAATGGAGACGCCACCGAGGATAAACCAAATAGTTCAAAGCAGAAACCCAGAGACTCTGAAGTACTCAACAATAAAGCAGACTTTAAAAACTCACCTGTCATGGCTCAGGAAATTTTGCCAAGGAGGGGGCGGAAAGATTGTTAAGAGCCATGGTGGGTGGAATATCCAGAGATATTGTCCCCAACAACAACAACAACAACAACAAAGCTGGCTACTTCTTGTACAGTTCATAACCTTCTATCCCATGGACCATTCCAGCAATCCCTTCAAGAAGGGCCCTCAGTGGACTGTAGGCAGGAAAGAGAGAAATAGGGGTACCAACACAAGACTTCTTCATACAAGTGTCTCTAATTATTAACAATAAAAAAATAACGACCTCTGACCTTCTCACACAGGCACACATGCACCCACACACCCCATCTGCATCCATACACAAAAGCAGGATGCCCTGGGGTGGCTCAACTGTGAAATGTCCCTCATAGCCTCTTATTTAATAACTCTGGATGGTGGAGCCTTTGGAAGGAGAAGCCTTGCTGGAGGAGGTGTGTTGTGTTGCTGGAGGTGGGCTTTGGGACTTTATAGCCCAGCTCTTGCTTCTCACATGTAGGGTGCTTGCTAGTTCCTCCTTGCTGCTGTGGAGATGTGATGAAAGCCTGTCTGTTTCTGCCATGCCTTTCCACCATGATGAAACTTCACCGTAAGCCAGAAATCAACTCATCAACTCTTTCCTTCTAAAAACAAAGAAAGCCATCAAGGAAGACACCTGACATCAATAATCTCTGGGCTCCACGCATGCATGTGCTGCACCCACACATTTCTACACACTACAGACATGTATATACACATGCACATACAACATACACCCCCATCAAAAATAAAAAATAAACATTTCATACAAATCATTTGTCACACGTGTTATATCCATATTCAATCCCGTATTATGCCTGTACTGCTACAAATACATCTTATAAAAACACGGTTCTATCCTAACTGAAACAAGTATACTAAAACCACCCTCTTTCAACTTATGAAATAGAGCCTGCAGCCCACTACTGCCTGCCCTCCCCAAGGGAGCAGGCACTCTGGAATTTCACCTTTATACTTACTTTTTCTCTCAATACATGTGTGTCCTTAAACAATAGATTACTAAATTTGGCTTTTTTTTTTCAAGGTAGGGTCTTGCTGTAGCCCAGGCTGACCTGGAATTCACTACATAGTCTCAGGTTGCCTTGAACTCATAGCAATCCTCCTACCTCTGCCTCCCAAGTGCTGGGATTAAAGGTGTGTTGACCACACCTGGCCTTAATTTGGCTTGTTTTTTAGTATCATAAAATGGCATGTAGCTCTAAGCATTCTTTATGACTTGCTTTCAAGTATCTCTACGACGTTGTCATCTTACAACATAGAGTTGAAATCCATTCATTTTTACAAGTCTGTTTCTTTGAACAAAATATTAAAGTCTGCTGGTCAAGGTTCAGTTCCCCAGCCAACACAGGAAGCAGAACGGGCAGGTGGAGACCCTGGTGTGTCTCCACCCCTATAGACACATGTGTGCATGCAAATAAATATTTTTGAAAAAAATATTTTAAAACTAGTGGTTTTGCTCTCACGAGCAATGTTCCTATGCATACTTCTGCTGTCTTCTGGCTCACATATGTATGAGTGTCTTTGGAGAATACATCTAAATGTATGCTGTGTTAACCTTTACAAGGTAAAGCCAAACTTTCCCAACTTCCGTAGACAGTAAGCATTCTCACTGCTTGACACACTCTCTGACAAACTGAATCATGCCAGTCTTACTTTACATAATGTATATGGACATTAACTTTGTATTTGAGGGTTTGCATGTCTCTGAACACAAATAAACTTGATGTTTTTCTTATGGTCACCTGTATTTCCCCCCCCCCCCAAGTATCCATTGATATCTTTTGTCCATTTCCTTTTGGATTTTCCTCAGAGAGGTTTGGTACTTACCTGAACCTTGGTAATCTTCTGCACAGACAGCACTTCGCTGTTGTCTGCTTTGAGCTACAGAGATTTCCCACTGGCTGATGACTTCTTTGTTGTCAAGGTGACTTAGAAGAGTTCTTCATCTTAACACAAGCATGCACCCATTCTTTGCCTTTCTAAGCAGCACGCTTAGCCTTTTAAAAATATTTATTTATTTGAGAGAGAGAGAGAGAGAGAGAGAGAGAGAGAGAGAGAGAGAGAGAGAGAGGCAGAGAGAGAGAGAGAAAGAATGGGTGCACCAAGGCTCTCAACCACTGCAGATGAACTCCAGACACATGCGCCCTCTTGTGCATCTGGCTTTATATGGGCACTGGGGAATCAAACTCTGGTCCTTCTGCATTGCAGGCAAACACCCTAAACTGCTAAGCCATCTCTTCAGCCCTAGCCTTCTTTCTTAGCTTGGTGTCCCAATGTAAATTCTACAATAGCATAACGATATTATCCTGAATTTCCTACTAGGAACCTTGATCTTTGACTTTCATATGTATATATATTTGCCATGTGTGACTAACTTTTTTGTATGGTGAAATGTACAAATCTAAGTTCTACGTTTTCCCTATAGAAATAACAAAGTTAAATGATCCTCTTTTAGAGTATTCAGTCTTTCCTATTTGCTCACACGACTAATTCTGTAATATAATTATTTTCAAGATTGTCTAATTGCTCAATTGGCTTGTCTATCCTGAAGCCCTTATCACATTGTATTAATTACTATGGCTAGTCTAGTTTTTATAATGTATTGAAATATATAGGGTAAATTCTACTATCTTACTCCTGAAATGGGATGATTGTTCTTAATCTTCTGTTCTATAAAACTAAGATTAAGTTTGAGGAAAAAAAACCCTAATCGGGATGTTTGGAATGCTATCATATTAGTAGATTAGGGGAGAATAACCATACTCATAACCAGCAATGGTGTGAATTACTCTTTTTAAAAATTGACAAGCCATTTTTCGACACAAAGACCCCTAAGCTCACAACCTCAAAGCAGCTTTAATACTCATCCACCACGACTCAGGGAACTATGCGGAAGAGGGGGCAGAAAGAGTGTGAGAGCCGTGGTGGGGGAGACTATCCAGAGGCATGGCCACGAGAACCTGGCTGAATACTAGGCTATCCATGATCCCCTGTCACAAGGACTGATCCAGACAACCCATGGAGGAGGTTATCCAGCGGAGTGGGGAGGGGAGGGCAGCGGGGAATTGGGGATAACAACTCATTGTTTGCCCACTAAATATTGTAACTCATTATGGACAATAAAAAAAATTGACAAGCCAGCTGGGCGCGGTGGCACATGCCTTTAATCCCAGCACCTTGGGAGGCAGAGGTAGGAGGATAGCTATGAGTTCAAGGCCACTCTGAGACTACATAGTGAATTCCAGGTCAGCCTGGACTAGAGTGACACCCTACCTCAAAAAACAAACAAACAAAAAAATTGATAAGCCAGTGTACCAGTTTCTGGGAAGCTAATGACACAAACTAATGTCTGGGACTTACATCAGGGATAGAAGTCTGAGTATCGGGTTGTTTTTTTCTGTTTAGGTACTGAATATTCAAATAAAGAAAGAAATATGAAAAGAGGTGGGCTGACCATGGGATTGTACCACAGGAGAGGGAACACTTGGCATTAGGAATATGAACATTTTCTACTGGGAATTAAGCATGTCTGCCTTTGTTCTGGAGGGAGACATGTTATTCTTGAAGGTTGTTCAACACAAAACACCCTTGAGAAGATCCAGAGGAAAGGCAACGAATGATGCTTCTGCTTGAAAGAAGTCCAGAAACGGAAGAGGTCCATGAAGACTAGTCTTCTCACATAACATCCTTAGCATATTTTATCTTCGTATTCACAAATATTTATAATCTCTATGCATTTTGTTTCATGGGTTGTACTATGAAGGTCTGGGGAATGGCTCAATTGCATGCATGCCTTGAATTTGTGAAGACTTTCATTTGATCCCCAGGAGCTAGGTAGGTGGGGCATGTTCATGTATTACAGAAAGTAGTTTATGAAGTAACATCTTTCTACTTCACTGTTACACAGAAATGCATAGGAATATAGCTTGACTCTATATTCAACTAACTTTTAAATTCTCATTAGTTTTTTTTGAGGATTTTGAGGGGTTTGTCTACTTAGATGTTCTTATCAGCTACATATAATTTATAGTAGTTTCTTCCATTCTAGAAGAATTATTTTACAATGCCTTTGTTCTTCATTTAATATGTTCCCCAGAAGCAGTAATGAGTAAACATTCCTCTATCAGGCCCAGAGAAAAGGTTTCCTATGTTTTGTTGTGGACTTTTTTTCTAGATATTTTGTAATGAGAGGACACAGTGTTCAAGGTACCATCTTGGAAGCAAACACTGAATTCTTACCAGTTCTTGGTCTTGGACTTCCTAACTTCCAGATCTGTAAGAAGTAAATGTCTATTGCTTATTAATTATTAAATCTGAATTTATTTTGTAAGATCTAACCCTAACCCTAACCTTACAAAATATCTTATTAAAGTAGCCTTGCCTCATAGAATTTGGGTCTACCCCCATAAGGCTTTGTCTTTATCACATTGATAAAACTGTGTTAATCGAAAACACCAATGGTTTTAGTATTGGTCAACTTAGTAGGCAATTCTTAGCCTTCATGTTGCCTAGCAGCAGTGTCTGGCTAGTTTCCTGACTCCTCCTTCAAAGACACACTCCACACAGCATATACTCCTGAATCTCCTACTTCTCAAGTTTCTTCTCTCTCTCTCTCTCTCTCTCTCTCTCTCTCTCTCTCTTTCTTTCTTTCTTCTTCCTTCCTTTCTTCTCTCTCTCTCTCTGTCTTTTCTGGTTTCCTTTGATGAGTTTTCTTCTTCTGCCAATCTTCCTAGCTTTGGAGTACTTACAAGGTCTTCTCTATCAAATAATGGAGGATGTCAGGCTCATGCCCTTGATCTATGTATTATCTACACACCATCTATTTCTATCTCCTTTCAACTGAACTCTCCTATCCAAGCACACACTCAACATACTCACTTGGATATATAATACACATCTTAAATTGAATTCATAGTCTCCTTCACAACTATGCCCATGATTACCCCGCTCTTATTGCTACTTTCTCGGCTTCCTCCTTGTTTGGCTATGAGCAACTTAAAGGGGGGAGTGAGTTTCATTTACCTTTAACTCCTCTTTTCCTGGCACATGTGTGCTATTCAGTAAATGCTTCATTTATTCATTCATTTATTTTTGAAAAATTGAATAGATATGTAAATCTCATGAGGTTTTCTTATGTCAGTGTTCAGTGACCAAACTTGAACCTTCTAAATCCAACCTTGTTGATTATTCTGGGTTAGTCTAACATATGAGAGCCTACAGTGAAAAACACAAGGCCATGGACAACTGTACGCATCCCAGCAATCAACTACAAGGAGTTCATTTATTGTTTCTGAAGCAAAACAAAAGACACAGGGTTTTGTTTCTCTTTTATTTCAACCCATTGCAAGGTCAAAAGATTCACAGAAATATAGAAACTACAAACCGGGTGAATTTTCTTTATCCACTCAAAAAGACATTAGAGACAAAGGACCAGAATTTTCCACTATAGCAATATATTTCACAGGCTTTATTCTGAAAATACTGTTGACATTTTGGAGAGGATAAAAAGCCCTGCATTAAACGTGTTCACATGTATTTATGACATTCTAAGCAAAAAAAAAAAAAAAAGGAACTAATATTGCCCAGAAAAAGTGTCTGAAGTCTCATTTCAAAGCATCTAATGAGAACACATTCAAAGCCGGCACAGGAACACTTGAGGTGGTGCTTTTTCTTGGCTGTTTTTCTTTGAGATTAATATTTCGAGGCTGGATATGGTAATTCTACAGGTTTCTACAAATGTACCAAAGCAGTTTCCAGGTTCTGCTGCATCGGGCTTTCTGGAACAGCCAGCATCTGAGAGAATAAGTGCAGTGCCCACCCCCACCCCCACCCCAAGCGAAAGCATATTACAGTGCTGCACTTTATATTCAAACAATGCAACGTTTAAAGAAAACCAATTGTACATTCTGAAACCATTTGATAACCAGACGAAAATACTCCAAAGATTATTATCATTTTGAACTGAAATTGTAGCATCTACATCATAGATGGCTATCCCTTCTTTTCTGTTTTCGCAACTATTTAAAATATAGTGTGACATATATAAAAATTAAACTTTTGTTTATTCACTCAAGCTACTATTACTATACATATTATTTTATAAATTAGTTTTGGGTTAAAAATCAGTTAAAATATTGTGGAGTAAGATTTTTTAAGTAAGTGGGGAAATGGATATGAATATGAAACAGCTCAATATGTAAGAATAAATGCAGTTTACTAACAGTAAACAATGTTTTCTTAAGTTTTATCCACTTCAAATTAAACCAACAACTCATTTAGTTACGGAAAAATATTCTTGGTACAGCCTAGGTATATTTTCTTAACTGATTGGGATTAAAACGAAACAACAACAATAATAACAAAAGCCATATCAGAAACACATTAACATAATCAAAGAGAACAGTTGTCTATAAAAAAAGCAATCATTATAAATATGTGAATGACATTCAAATGTAAGGCTATATTTTGCTTCTTACCACTAGTGTCATTTTATCGGTACTGGAATTCATAAAGAAATAAACACAATCCTCTCTATATTTGTAAAGGACCAAAGACCACATCAGGGGAGAATAAAATGGCAGGTGCACAAGCCAGGGTTTTTTTTCTTCTATTACTATGAGTGATCACTCTTTAGCTTAAAAAGGCTCTCTGCTGTCTCGATTATAAATCTAGACACAGAAAAGTTATCTGCGCCTGAGTCCCTACAATGAATTACTTGTAAAGATGTGTGAAATCAAAACATATATTCATTTTATTGCCTACTGAAAGCAGGCAATCTCCATTAAACAAAATACTTATTTCTGGAAAGTGTAAACAAAATCTGAATGAACAAAACTTCTAATTTTTCATCTTAACTAATACATTAGCTAAAATAGATCTTTGCTGTAGCATAAGAACTATTCAAAAATGATAACATGCATATATCCAAACAACCTGTTCTAAAACCCAAAGCAGAAGAAAAAAAAATCAATAGAAAGATTGTCTACTTACATTTCACTCATTAATCTTCTATCAATGTGACTACCCGATCTCAGAAATATATTTTCATAATTCCCAAAATTATTAAAATAATAAAATGATCTGTAGATTTTTAAAAATAACTGCACACCATTAATTATATTGGTGGCTTCAAAGTGGATAATGCTAAGTTTAACCCAGTATCATCACTAAAAAAACCATCCTGACCAGTCGTCATCCATGAAACAAAAGCTAACACAATGTAATGTAAAACTAACTAAAATATTTACTACTCAACAGAATGCATTTGAAGAATAATTAATAATTAACTTTTGTGAGCTGGCCAGGGTGTTTAGACTGTTGCCTCTGTATAAAAATTTACAAAAGGCTTTATTCTCTCCAGTTCTTAAGTGACCTGTCAGATAGCAAGTTGGCCACCACCACAGTGGACAGCATGCTCTGTCTACGGCCTTAAGGAAGACACCTCTGTCAGGAAATGATTTAAAAGAAACTCACCTGGTGTGTGTCCACTTGCACATGCGTGAATATTTGAGTGTGCAGGTCACAATATAGGTATGTGTGCTTGGAACTTTGAGGAGTACTCGTCTCCAGGCTTCTAATTAGTGCAATAGCACTTCTGGTCTTACCAGTAAAACGGAAGTGTATCCCATCAGAAAGGATGCCTTTCAAGGCTTCTCCAAAAGTGATAAAACTTAGAAGCTCAAAATAAGACATCTAATTTTTAACTCTATTATTTCATAAAGTGTTTTTAGAGAGGTAAGTCTTTGAAATTAAAAACTAGCAGGTCTGTGGTTTTCATTTCATAATCTTCATTTTGTTTTAAAGGAGAACAAGCCAGCTCACCTGGGAACAAATAGCAAGTGCGCTAATGCTATGCCGTATGCAAACAAGACACAAATCTATACACTCAGGTACACATACAGATGAGAGACAGTTAAAACCTTTCCAAGAGAATGCCTGCCCCGGGCCTGGTCTTCTCTGCTCTGCTGAGCAACGCCAATAGATACACACGTGGGCAGGAGTGTTAGGAGGTGGCGGTAGACATATTGGGGGTCCAGCCCATCTGGTAGGCTCTCTCCAAGGTCCTCTTGCAGTCCTGCAGGACAGTGCTGAAGGTGATGTGTGGGTACTGTTGTACTAGCTGTTCAACTGTCACCTCATTGACCTGCAACCAAAGAAGAGCCATCATCACACACAGGGACCAGTGACACCATGCAGCCGTCCACACTCATTGGTGAGCTGCTGGAGTCTATTCTCCTTAGCAGCACAAGGAAGATTTTGCTCAGCATCTATGTTTTCTTTTAGTCCAATCTCTCTGATTTCCAGGCTCAGGGATTTTTTTTTCCTTAGACATGTCCAAAAATCAAATGAATTTTCTAGAAGCATAAATTACTATGATTTGTCAAGATCTCAACAATGACCATTAAAAAATTTAGTACTTGAGAGTAAGGAGATCTTAAGATAGCAATCTAATGCACATTTGATTTCTTTATCAACATTAGACACACTGTCGTTGAGGGAGAAGATGCATAGTGTTATAGATAGAAGTGAAGGGAAAATGTTTATTTTTCTTCCCTTTAAATGTTAAGGCATTTCAAACCTCAAGTCCCTCTGTGGAAAGGACTGAACTGTGAGGAATCAATAATTAAAACATACATGGCTGGCAGGTCAGGGATGGCCCCAACAGACCTTAACCATCAAAGAGACCACCTTGATTCTTGATTAGACAAGGCAATCAGACAGGCCTAATTAAAACTAACACCTTTACAATTGCTGTGCTGTGAAGGGATTAATTTGTCAATTATTTTTAAGCTGATTGCAGTTCATATCACAGAAGTAGACAGCTTCCTTCATCCTTTAGATAAATAAATGATTAACCTAAGAACCACAACTTATAGGTAGCTTTATTTAAAATCTTTATGGAACACTTGGGCATTTTCAGACACATCAATATTTTATTTTTACTGAGTAAGCTATACTGAGCTAAGCCCACAAGAATGTACTTGTGATACACAGTTTTGAGCATTCCTCTTGATGTTCATATTGAACAAGATCAGGATCACCAGAAAAAGAAAAAAAAAAAAAACCAACAATCAAACAAACCGAAAAACCAGACCCAAAACAACATCAATCTCTTGCTGTCAGCTTTGAAAGCTTAGAGGTGTGATGGTCAGGAAGTTGGGTTGTCTGCTCTTTTCTGAAATAACTTGGTGCTTCCTAGGTGATTTGAAATCTATACTGGTTATTGGTTTGGCTTAATACTGAGAATTGATATGGTTATACCATGCTGATAATATTCTTTTTGAAAAAATATTTATTTACTTGTAAACAGAGAGAGAGAGAGAGAGAGAGAGAGAGAGAGAGAGAGAGAGAGAGAGAGAGAGAGAGAGAGAGGAGAGACAGAGAGAAGGGATACGCCAGAGCTACCAGCATCTGCAAATGGACTCCAGATGCATGTACCTCTTTGTGCATCTGGCTTTATGTGGGTACTGGAGTGTTTTGGTGTTGCAGGCAAGCACCTTAACCGCCAAGCCATCTCCCCAGCCCAGATAATATTCTTTTTGAAACAAGGTCCTCCTATGTAACCCAGGCTGGGCTTGAAGTCATAGTCTGTTAACCTCAAAATTCCAAGAACTAGGATTATAGGTTTTCACCATCATGCCTGGCTGTCAAGATTCACTTGTCTGAATCCTGCACTTCACTTAGAGTTATATTCCTCAATTATAAAAAGTAAAGTACTTATGTCAAAGGATTGTTATGATGATTAAATATAATAATACACCTAGTTTCCTAAAAGCTCTCTACTATTACAGCAGGTTCTCAATACAGGTTTACTGAATGCAAGAGTTTATTATTCATGTTAGGTAAATCTATTCTCTACAGTGATAATATTATTTCACTTCTAAAACATCTCAGAAACAAACCTTTATAACATTAGTTATAATATTCAAAATGAAATAATCATGGGGAAAGAAGTAATCTTTAGAACATACTTTACATAACACTTAGCAAACCTGACAGGTGAATTGAGAGACAGTCAAAGGGGATGGAAGGAATTGGGGAGGGGTGGGAGGAATGGGAGGGTGGGAGAACTTATACAATAAGCTAAAACAGTAATGAATTGATACCATAAAATCCTTCCTTTCTTACAGTAAGCTCTTGAGGAAGCTGTGGGCATCGCCTGGTAAGAGGGACCCTGAATAGAGTGGGAGGAAGCCTAATGCCAAGACAAATTGCTCTGGCTTGTAACTCCCTGTCCCAGTTATTGGTTATTTCCCACAAGAGATTGAAGAGACCCATGAGGTCCCCAAAACAAGACAGGCTTATGTCAAAGTTTTTGAATACCCACCCCAGGCCAAAGGTAAGACCCAGTTGCTGAAGATACCAGAGTGTCATCACACAACCCTGAGAGTATCTGCTGGATTCAGAAAGGTAACCAGCTCCCGGTAGCATGTGTAGTGCTAAAGGCATTATGTGAGCTTCCAGGGAAAAAAATTGATCACCAATACCTGGAGAAAGCAGAGGCCACTGATATACAACACTGACTGATGTCACGAGAATGCTGAACACACTGCTCTATGGAAGAGATCAACAAGTCAAGAAATGCTCATCTGTGCAATAGTGGTGCTAAACCTAGGAGGGTAATCAAAGGCTTAGTGATTGTCTAAGAGATTTGCTCAGTGGCAAGGAACCCTTAACTGGAACTGGGGTCCATGGCAAACTCTTATGGAGACAAGAACCCAGGCTCCAAGGGGAAGCTAACCAGAGATCTACAGAGACTACACCCATTAGTCAAATTAACAATGTTTGTCTCATTTAACCTATACTGATCTCACTCTTCAATGGAGATTCTTGTATTTTTCAGAAGGCAGCGAGAACCGTGGACAACCCAATTCCACCAACAAGACCTGAGATGATGGCTGACACCCAGGGAGGAGTCACCTAATGTTTCATCTAGGGCCCAAAGGAAACCTTTGAGGAAGTAGTGAAATGAACAAGAGAACTATCACCACAGCAACTCAGATAACCCATGAAAAGACAATGGAGACAGACATGGAGGATACCCAACACAATTCAAAGCAGAAATCCAGATAATCTAAAGATCTCAACAATAAAGCAGCCTTAATACTCACCCACCATGACTCAGGGAAATGAGCGGAAGAGGGGGCGGAAAGATTGTAAGAGCCATGGTGGGGGAGAATATCCAGAGACATTTTCCCCCTCAGCAAAAACACACAAAGAAAAAAAAAAAACCCTGGATACCTCTTGTGCAATTCATAACCCCCTGCCCCATGGACTGATCCAGTATGCCCACCGAGGAGGGGGCCCCAGATGGTTGGGGACAGGGAGGAGGAAAATGGGGTACCTTTACAAGATTTGTTCATACAATGTATTTAATCATTGACAATAAAGATGTTAAAAAAGAAGAATCTAATCTATCCTAATGCACTCTGGAGCTCAGCTTCTTGAGTGGTATAACTAAATGTGGGGAAGTAAAAAATGTTGCTAATAGTAAATGGTTTCTAAACATGAAATGATCAAAAACTAATTCAAAATCAACACATAATGTATGTGAAGAGTTGCTGACACCACGTGCTGTATTCCATTGCATGACTTCTAATCACATTATGTACACATTGTCAGGTCGCATCCTGTCAGTGAACACTGCCTGGGACACCTCAGTCACTCTAGACTATTCTGTGTGATGAACTGCCTATTCTTGTTGTACATGCAAAGTTTTCTGCTTTTTGTAGAAACACAGATATTTAGTTATTGAAAACAAAGCCTTTCACTATTTTTCTATCACCTTTGCTTGTCATGTAGGTATCAGATGGGTGTATATTTGGATTGTATTATGTTAGAATGTTTGATTTTTAAAATTTATGTTTGTGTTGCTGACTTAAGTTTACATAAAAATGTTTAATGAATTTTAACTTGGGACTAAAAGAGAATTTTTAACAATTTCTAAAATGGTTTTAAATATACTTCTGCCATTTTGAACTACATATTAATTCAAACTGTACTCTCAACATTGGTGATCACAAATTCAAAATTGATCAATTCCAAAAGACCTTTAATTTTGCTCTATATCCTATAGTATCAAATATTCAGCTAAGATTTCATTCTTTCTACATAAACAATCCCATCTCATGACTATGCAAAAATGCTTTAGTCTTTAATAAATGGCAGAGTTGTATGTATATCTAACAAGTTTCATTAAGCTTATTCAGAATTACAAATAAATGTTTGGTTTGCACACTTATAGTATACACCAATCTACCAGGGATGATGTTGAAATTTCTCTGGTTAATTGTGAGAGGAAAATCTTTGGTAAGCCCTGCTGTATAAGAGTTGCCAGAATTTTTCTTAATAACATGGTCCAGATGTAAAGTACCTGCAGTCTGCTGATTCTCCCTTTCCTGTAACTAGTGTTCTCCATATTACAGTTAGGCTACCTTTTTCCCTTTGCCATAAACCCTCCAGAAGGATGCAGGCTTCTTTAAGAGAGCTAAAGTCATCAAATCGGAAAGAACACTCAGAAAATTTGTATTTTATTGCAAAGGAAACACACTAAGCCCAAGCCACTTAGCATTGAAGCAACTACTATCTAAAAATAGATAGGAAAAGGATGAAGAAGACAAAACACTTAAACCTAGCATTAAAACAGGACTATCTTCTATTGTACATTTTTTTCTAATCTATATATGGTGAGTACAGAGTTTTGCACATAGTGCTGACAGGCAATTTGTTTTGGAAAACTAATTTTTAAAAACAGAAAATATTTTTCTGTGATAAGTTTCCCAGCAAAGCAGTATATAATTCATTTTAATCAAACATGATACATGAAAATAAGGCTTTATGTAGTATATGTTAGGCAATAATTTTTCAGTTTAGGAAGCACTTTCACTGTAGGGTTAGTTTATTTTGTCAGGTCCCCTAATGTATACCCTCTGCTTTACTAGAATTTTATTTATTTCGGTTGCATAAAGCAAGGTTCACCTGTAGTTAAGAATAGAGAAGATGCAATGTGAACCCTCTGTTTTTTAAAACATATTTTATTCATTTTCAAGCAGAGAGATAGATGAGAGAGAGAGAGAGAGAGAGAGAGAGAGAGAGAGAGAGAGAGAGAGAGAGAGAGAGAGAGAGAGAGAGAGAGAGAGAGCACAAACCAGGGCCACCTCCTTGTGGGTCTGGCCTATATGGGTACTGGGGAATTGAACCCGGGGCCTTAGGCACTGGAGGCAAGTGCCTTAACCACAGAGCCATCTCTCCAGCCCCCGCCTCTGGTTTTTATAAGCTATGGGTAATAGACAAAATCTGGCTCTGTATAGCTGTATGCTAAATGACCACTACAGTGGTCTTCTGCAGCTATAATGAGTCTTCTAAGCAATCCCTTTGCTAATTGTGCCCTGGAAATCCTAGAAGGCAGAGCAGATGGGAACAAATGTTCCTTTTTAGAGCTTTGTGGGGGAGAAGTTATTCAGGGGAAATACGTATATTCACAATAGGGATGGTTCTATTTTTTATTCTATACTGTCTATTGGTGACATAACATGACAAATTTTATATTAAAGTTAGATTCATTTGCTCCTCAGAGGTACAAATTATGCTCACCTCTTCTTTGTATCCACTCTAGTGCTTTGTCGTGGTGGAGGAGCTCAGTGTCAGGCACCAGGAGGGCCTAAATCGTTCTAAACCTGAGGTCTCCTACACATGTGTGCACCTGTTTTGTCCTGAGCATCTCCACTTCCTAGGATGAACAGAACATTCTCTGTTCCAATTTATAAAATGTATGTAGCATCAAAAGGAACTTAAAGATTTTTTTGAAAAAAATTTCTCATGATTCCTGGTTTTCTGTATTCAATCCTTTTTCTTCTTGCTGGAAGCTCTCAATGGCAAGTTTCCTACTACACATGAGATTTGAAAAATGAAGTGTATCTTACTAAAAAAATATGCAGAGGTGTTATTTGAAGAAATTACTGTGATTAAAGGGAAAAAAAAGCATGTGCCACAGGTTTTTTTTTTGTTTTTAAAATATAGATTGGATTTTATAGTTCTCTCTAAAGAGTACATAACCACAATTTACATTTTCAAAATTATTATAACTCTCTTTAAGGTGGTAGCAATTTGTCTGGTATTTTAATCTATTTTGAGTTAACATCTATTAGTACTTTTTGAAAATGTGAGGAAAATTGCTATGCTAATTAAGGTAAATCATACCCTAGTTTCATTATATTGCTGCTGCTGCTGCTGCTGCTGTGGAGGGGTAAGGAGAGCCTCCAGAGTTCCAGAGATTCAGGTTCAGCCAATCAATCCAGACCATCACACATGCTTCACCGCCTGAGCAGTATAAGCCTGGTCCAGAATTACCTTTTTGTTGATAATTCCTATTCCAAAAGTATAAGTTTTGATAAAGATTGCTGACAAGGGGCTACAGAGAGGGCTCAGTGGTTAAAGTGCTTGCCTGTAATACCTGACAGGCTGGGTTCGATTCCCCAGTAACCACGGAACACCTGGTGCACAAAGTGGCACATGCATCTGGAGTTTGTATACAGTGGCAGAAGGCCCTGGCATGCCCATACTCACTCTCTTTTCTCTCTCCCTCTCTCCTTGCAAATAAATAAAAATACCTTTTTAAAATTGCTAAAGAAGTCATTTATATTAAATGCGTCTCATTTCCTCACAAACTCATACTATCAAACAGGACACGTTTTTTCTTGAGGGTAGAGCAAAGAAACATGGTTTCTGAATATATTTGGTCACATATAGGAATAAACCACTAGAAATGATCTGTTTTTTAATGGAAAAGTTTCTGGCTTGGTTGCAAATATCAACAACAAAATCTGGTACATTATTTACATACAGACTCTTTGTCAGGGGATACTTAGTCAACTCTTCGTTTTCAGCCCTACACACTACGGTATATTCTTACCTCACTACAAGATAACGGCTTCATGGGATAGTTTCTCATTTTTGCCCACTTCAGAACGCCATGTCGAGCATGCCTAGCACACAGTATATACACCACAAATATTTTCTGACTTCATGAATACAGGACTCGTTGAGAGAATTCATTTTGAGCAAATGAAAAGAGGGCATTGCATCAGAAACTGTGAAGATCAGTTACTCCAAGACCATCCCACTTACAAGGTACCAGCTTCGAATGTCATCAGCAATCACAAGCTCCTTTACTCCTCTCTGGTTCATATTTATCGTAATCCTTTGGGCTACTAGTTTTTCTATTTGACATCACTAGATGCCTCTTTTTAGATACACTTTCCCTAGTTCCCAATACTTTTTCATAGCCGACCAAAGCAGCTCATACTGGTGGTGCAGGAATTTTTACGGGGTCACGTGGCTGTCAGGCATCTCTCATGAAGTGACTAAGCTCAAATTTTGATTAGCGATGCCAACCCTCCTTACTGAACATCATTTACTCACTACACTGGGCATATAAACTGGGAGACAGGCTAATAGTCTCAGATGTGGGTAGGTTTCCCAAAGTTTGTCAAACCCCACACAGTTCAGAGGATTTTATGTGTTAGCTTGCAGCATCGTCAACCTTCTTCTGGTGGTAGGTAGGCTCAAGAGGGCTTGCGAGAGGATCTAAAATTTTGTGATATTTTAGGCCCCTTTTGATGTCACAGTTGTCTGGTGGCAGAGAGGAACGTGATGGGTCAGTTCCCTGGGTAACACTATGTGACGGAGGAAGTGTCCTGCTTCCTGATATTCACTTACTAACACTAAAAGGTTCCACTTGCATGTAAACAGGCTTCAAAGGTCTTCACAGTGTATCAGGCTGTAGCATGGGAATGTAAGTGATCATGGATTCCATTGGCCTATAGCCGTTCTGTTGTGGAGCTGATGGAGACAGGATGAACAAGGGTCTTTTTAACAGGGACAAATGTGACCATGCCAGAACCCACATTGTTTTCCCTCAGAAAAATGTTTCCCCATGTTTCAGAAAACGATGGTTATGGGATGTACTCCTGTGCTCTTGGGGCTTCTACCCAGTAGGGAAGACAATCACCACGGTAACAGCAACGACTGAGAAATGTGTTCCAGGGAGATGAACACTGTCACAGAAGAAAGCCCTTAGCAGGTACCTACACCTAGTGTTCCCCGGGAGTGTGGCAAAGGGATTTTCAGAAGAGAGGATATTTGAGTGGACTTCTAAGCACAAGGTATCATTCCATGCATTGAAAATATCTGTGTATCTATATATGTATCTATCTCTCTAGATATTACAGAAAAGAAAGGAAACCAGGAGCAAGAACAGAACTAATCTTTTCCTTTGTAAACTACAGTGTCTCTTTTCTCATCCAACAAACTCACATGTGTAACTGAAGTAAGTTCTTGTATCAAATAGCTGTCTGTCTGAGGAGGTAAGAGACGAAGAAAACGGGTCCTTTTCTATACAGGTGGGCTAAGTCAGATGCTCACAGTATATCTATGAAGGTGTGGCAAACAGCACACTCAGCTCTTGCCTCCTAATTCAGGGCTATTGTCCTTATGCTGGCTTGTCATTCTTCACAGATTCCCTGGGCAACGTCACTCAATACGAACAGTCCCAGGGGCTGACTTCAGGCAGCCCAAAGGCAGAGTGTTGTCTCTGCGACAATAGGCCAGGGAGTCTGCTTTTGTTTCCTGGCTTTGGGAAATTATCCTGGATATCCATGGAACCTGGCATTCATCAGGTGCTAGGAAAAAAAAAAACCCAACAACAACAACAACAACAAACCTGTGGATAAAGCATACTCAGATTAACCTACCCCACAGTTCTCTTCTCTCAGCTATTGGCCACAGGTTCTAAGATGGACACATATTGTAGGTGATAAAATAAGAGTTACTTGAGGTTAAGTACCACCCCACACTTACATGTCATCAAAGTGCAGTTTAAAATCTTTCAAATAGGACACCAACTTTTTTTTTTTTTTTTTTTTTTTTACCTTGATGCTGGGGATTTAACTCAGGGCTTCATGCATGCTGGCAAGTGATCTACCACAGAGCTACATTCTCAGCCTTGGGAGAATAAAAGAACAGTTGATTTTTTTCCCTCCCAGGATCCTCCACGGCCAGGGACAGCACCGGCTCTCTGTGGGCCTGTACAGACTTTTGCAGGGGGATTCTGCATGTCCCTACTTGGATGCTAGGCCACATTTACCTGAGATTTTCCTTAGGGTAGAGTGGGAAACCAGCAATCTCATACTACTTGAAGAACTCTTATCTTCATGTTCAGTAGTGAGGCAATCCAGCTCAGAGTCCTGTTCCCTTTCCCTCTCCTGTAGGCAACTTCACTTTCCCTTCCTTCCCTCTCTTTCTCATTCTAAAGGCCACTGGCAGGACCTCCAGAGCACACACATAACCAACAAATGACATGTGTTTCCTGACGTGGGATGGATGAAATTGTGTCTGCCACGAGGAACACAAGCAGTAATGCAATGGTCATCATCACAACTGTTCACAGGAGTCACCTGGAAACCTCTTGAAACCCTGTGTCCAGGTCAGTCTTGGTGCACATCTGGACACTCCCAGGAGACTGAAACATACAGCTCAGGCATGACCTACTGCCCTAAGCCAGGGAAATGCTCTCAGAGGGCACAGGTGACTCTGCCCTGGGAACAGAAAGCAAGATTTACAGGGAACAGTCACCCTTCTCCTCATGGTCCCTTCCACATCAAACTGGCTCAGGAGTGCGGGAAGAAAGAAACCATTGTTCTTATAGCTTATTAGTCTGTCTATTCCAAATATCCACCACTGCCTGAAATGACAGGCTTCTTCTGTGCATGTGGTAGAGACATTCTGGCAGCCAGCCTTGGAACTCTCGTTGGGCCCAGTTAAATTCAGTTCTCACAGGAAACTAGTGCTTGTTCAGAGGACCATGCATGATGCTGTAGAGCCAGTACTGAAGACTATTTAATACACTGCTTACTTTTCTTCTTTTTAAATTCATGTGCGTAGGTGTGTGCACATGCATGCATGTGCGGAGGCCAGAGGCCACCCCCAGGTGTCCTTCCTCAGGAATACCAGCATCTCTTGTTGAGACAAGGTCTCCTTGTCCTGAATCACTGAGTAGGCTACACTGGCTGGCCAGCAAGGCTCAGGAATCCTCCTGTCTCTTCCCCTCCAGTATTGGTATTGAAAGTGTACAACAGCATGCCTGACATTTTTATATGGGTTTTGGGGATTGAACTCAGGTCTCCATGCTTGCAAGACAAGCACTTTACTGAGTTATCTCCTCACCCCTGCTTAATACATTTTTAAAAAGAAAAATTAAATATCCCATTGGAGCTTGACAGCCACCTGCTCAACATTGGAGTCAGCTGATAAAAGCACAACGACTGTGCTATGCTTCACATGCAAATCCTGTATTTAGTCTGAAGCCTTTAAGCAGAGGGAAAGAGAAGAAAGGGGAAGGAGGGAGGGAGGGAGAGAGGGAGAAATGGAGAGAGAGAGAGAGAGAGAGAGAGAGAGAGAGAGAGAGAGAGGGAGAAAATGAATGAGAATATGAATTATTCTTGGTTGGCCAAAATAGAAACAGCCCCCCCCCCCTTCATAATACCATACCCCTCATCTAAAAATCCCAAAGCATACAGAGAGAGACAGATATAGAGAATGCACCGCACCTGACAGACAGGCTCATAAATTCAGTCAACTATGTCAAATGCAGTCATTCCATCTCAGTCTCTGTGATGATTGGAAGTGCTATGCTCTGTCAATATCACAACAGGCCTGGCTTCATGCTGTCTCTTTTTCATGAAATGTAGGTTGCCTGTTAACACTAGCACTGCTTCTATTCACTTGAATTAGCACAGCGAGAAAGCAGCCAAGAACCTGGGCGATGGGATCACACAAGCGTCCTGCAGTGTTAAGTGGAATTGGGCCTCCCTAACTTGAAGACTCTAATTAGATATTAGTGTGACAGGAAGTCCAGTAACCAGACTGTCAGGGAAAAAAAATTAGTGACATGTTCATTCCCTGTAGTACCAAGCAATCTTCCTCCAAGTTGTTTCAAGCTAAGCACAAACTCCATGGAGAGTCCTTCCTTGGTCTTGCTGGCTGCTAGCTGGGGACTTGATCCACTGCTCAGAGCATAAGAAATCCAAAACGTGTGGGACACCAGGATGGAGAAAGTCACTTAGGGGAGTCATCTGTGCTGTCTCAAATGGTTCAGCCAAAGATTAGCTTTTTGAAAAACCTTGAACCCTAATAAGATAATTAACGTAGTCACAGAGTGATAAACACAGTGTATTTATGGAGCACATCTGGTATTTCTAAATTAAACTCTTGAAGTTAAACTCTCTGAACTCAATGGCTTTCTTATTTTCTGACATAAAAGCCAGGGCAGTGGTAATCACTGAATGGACATCCAATAAAAATTTCTCTCTAGAATTGTAGCTTTCATCAGGTAGAATGTATAGATTTTACCTGTTTCCTAAAATGAACTTATTACAAATATATTCTGCATTCAGTATATTTGTAGATTAAAATTCTGAAAATAAGTGAGATTTTGGGGTCTTGGAAGAGGAACTTTTCATAAGAGGATTCCAGGGTTGGGCTCTGAAGGAAATCAAGTCCAACCACATGGCAGGTGCCTGAGCTCTGTCTTTTCTTTCAGCTGCCTTCAGAGTTCTATAGCTATAGGAAACATATTAAACTCAAGATAACATCTACTTCTTTGTTTCTTTCTTTCTGTTTATGTTTTACAATCCATTATTAAGAAGCAATGAAATCTAATGGTTTTAATACTAGCTTTTAAATACAGAGTACTTTACAAACCAAATCTGTGGATTTCAAATATGCTGAAAAATAAAGGCTGATCTGATCGACGAGAATGCAGATAATATATGTATGATAATCTAAATTAGGTATATAATATATAAGGATAGATATCTAATATCTAGATAA
>PVHP010016067.1:0-36518 GCA_004024765.1 Zapus hudsonius | reverse complement strand
AAGTAACCACACTGTGGTGAACTCTCACGTAGAAGGCTCTGGAAGCTCGAGGGGGGGGGTTCCTTTTGAGAGTTATATTCTCCAGTTTCCTGTTTGTTCCTGTTGGCCAGAGCTCCATCCTCAAGCTCCTGAAAGACTTATTTTCATTCTAACCTTCAAGGATGGGGAGGGGGGGGGGAATTGCTGTAAAGAACTCTTTCAGCAACCACCATTCTTATGGTCTTTAGGGGTTACCATGAATTTTGGAATTTGCTTCTGGTCGTCATTGCAAGCAGAGGCCGTCTTAAGAATAAACATACCAATAAGGGTCTGTCCTTAGTAGTGATTCCGCTTGCTTGGCTGGAAGATGTTTGGATTCTAAAAATATAAAGACTATCAGTTAGATTAATGTCCCCTTCTCCCGCTGGGACCTCAGGTGTGCTGGCGCCAGCAATAACCCGACATTCCAAGGTGGTAATAAACACACGCAGTTTCCTTGGAAGCCCTAGGGTGGGCGGGTGTGCATTCGCCAAATCTCCATCCCACCCCCGGGAGCAGCACAGGCTTGGGCTGGACACTAGGATATTTACTGTAGAGGATTATGCCAAGACATTAACAGCTGCCAGATTATTTATTTATGGAATTGGTGTCAATCATCTGAGACAAGAAGCAAAGACTAATATTTTAAAATCATCCGGTCAGGGGAAAAAAAAAATCCCAACAAGCGCTCTTGTCATTTGTTACCCTTGAACTTCTTCCCAAAGAAGTATTCTCCGAAGACAGAGCCCTTAAAATTATTTTTCCTTTCCCCTTTCATATTTTCTTTTAAGTGCTTTGCCCTCGCAGAAGCGAGAGCCCTGGCCATGCGTGTACTATTTTCGGAAGATGCCCTACATCGGGGGCACAGATGACACGTTAGAGTTTTGAAACTTCCGTGCACACGGGCCGGGATCCCCAGGAGCACGAGCCCCTCCGCCGGCGGGAGGTTGGCGGCGACGCCCGGGGCTCTGCGGGCCTCCGCGCTCGGCCCACCTGCGAAGCCCCGGCCGGTCATCCGAGGGGCGGGCAGAGCTGGAGTGGCCATGTCCACCCAGGGAGTTTCAGTCCGGCTGGACTAATCCGTGAACGCCCGCTCCCGTGCGGGGTTGGCCTTCGGGCCGGGGGACCCGAGCCTCGGCGGAGCCCGGCCTGGGGCGCGGAGAGCGAGGCTGCGGACCTTCCGCGTGGGAGCCCCGGAGCGCCGCGCGCGCGCCTGGCGAGGCGGGACCTGAGGCTGCGCCGCGGCGGGTGTCTCCGCAGTGTCCGCCGACAGTCCCGCCCGGCTCCCCTAGCGCGCGCCACGCGCGTCCCTCCCGGACTCGCGGTCGCCAGCTTCGGCCGGGGCCCACGCCCCTCACCTGGGCGAGGCCCGGCGCGCAGGCGCTCAGCGCCCGGACCGTGGCCCGGCGCCCAGCCCCGAGCCCGCACCAGCGGGACGGTTCCGGGGCCGCGCCGAGCCGCGCTGTCGCCGGCGCCGCCGCCCGGGCTGCAGCGGATCGCGGGAGAGCGTCTGCGCGAAGCCCCGGCGCAGCCCTGGAGGGATCACCGCCGCCGCCGCCCCAGCGCCAGCCTCAGCTTCCCCGGCCCGAGGTAAGCTTGGGGCGTCCAGCCCGGCTCGGGGTCCCCGGCGGGCGCCACGCCGTCCCGGGCTCGGTCTTCCGCCGGGCACCTCGGAGCCCGCGGGCGCTGGGCTGCGCCCCCGGAGATCGGCTGGGACCCCCCTCCCGAGAGTTTGCACTTTGTCCCGCGGTCCCACTTGTAGAGGAGGACGCCCAGGTACCGTCCCCCCACCCCCGACCGGGACCCCAGACGCCCAGCGCCTCTGGGTCCCCGGAGTTCAGAAGCGGGTCGTGGAAGGCACATTGGCAGAGGAGCCCCCAGTGTGGGCTGGGATTCGCTAGGACCGAAAGCGTGCGTGGGAAACGGTGGAGCCCAAGGAGAGCCTCGCGGGGGTTACGGGCGGCACCTTCGCCCCTGGGAAACTCGGGGTCGGCGGCTCTTGTGATTAGAGAAATGGCTAGGTTGGGGCCAGGGGCGTGGGAGGAGGACCGCGTGGAAGCTAGCGGTCAACCCCAGGAGGATGCCCAGCGGAGCGCACGTGAGCTGTAGGGACGCCGGCCCCAGAGAAGGTGAGCAAAGTTTGCACTTGTTGGGAGCCCAGGAGGGCTGCTGTGAGCGCCGGTGGAGGTGTCCGCGAAGGGTGGGAGGACACTGTGGGAAGGCGGAAGGGACAGGGGACCGGGAGGGAGGACCATCTGCTTCTCCACTGCGGTGTGCGCGGGCCGGGAGGGGAAGGCCAGCCCAGGATGCTGCTGCCTCTGCCCTGGGGGACAGTTTGTTGGTGAACCTGGATAGCTTAGAGGCCCGGTCCTTCCAGGAAAATAAATTAGCGACTCCTCCCTTGAGTACAAGCAAATGCAGTTTGGGAATGGCCTCAAAGTTTCTGTTTGGAAAAGCAGTTTCCCTCATTCACTTCATTTTCACATAGAGATGAGGTTGGGGTTCTCTCCGATTTTGGTTATCCGGTAAGCAGAACATCAAGGCAAACTTGGACAAGATGCAGCAGAATAGGAGATAGATGATAGATAGATAGATGATAGATAGATAGATGATAGATAGATAGATAGATGATAGACTGAGATGACAGATAGATGATAGATAGATAGATAGATAGATAGATAGATAGATAGATAGATAGATAGATAGATAGATGATAGCAAACCTTTGTGTTATGGGATCCAGACCAACATGGAAACTTGTAGTTTCCACACAATAGTGGAAAAGAACCTCTCAAATGAAAAGGAAAAACCTTCCATTAAGTTATTAAGCTGCATTTTGAACGTTTGGCTTGAAAGAGCTCCCCTCACTGTTTTGGGGTCTGATTTTGCCCGTTTCCAGAGTCCTCTCATGTTCCTTTGATGTTATGTGTGCATGAAATAAGCGAGGTCCCTTCCTTGTCCTTGATGAATGCCTTTAGAATGCAGTCTACTCGGTTGCAGGTTTGACTACCAAAGATTTGTAAGGTGAAAACCTGTTTATTTGGTGAAAGCATCGGCTGATCGGATTTTATACTTCCATAAGTCAAGTATTTCTGGATTTATCATTTACACTCTTCCCATTTGGGAAAGTGATTTGAAGAAGTTTAGGGTGAAAAACCACAAATCAAACAGCTATTCTGGTGGCTCTCCTTGACCTCTATTGGATGTGTTTGTAGTCAATGCTGGTGGAAACGAGCACTCTGACAGGAAGCCTTGTGATGCCTTATGGAGTTGTATTACATTATGTGACATTACATAAGTCATTGTAACCACTGTCCCTGATATGAAGAAAAACAATGTTGGGAGTTTACAGCTTTTTAACCACACTCAGATTCACAGAGAAAAAAAAATTTAAACCCACAGTGAACCTAATTATCTTTCTTGAACTGAAGGAGAAAGGAAACCAGTGGAGGTGTTTCCTCCCCAGTCAAACCAGAAGTACAGTGAGTTCTTGTCATTTGAACACAGCCCATAATGAGTCCTGGCAACAGTTGGAGGAGAACTAGAGCATTGCATGATGGCCTGTCAGAGTACATCAGGTGTTTTCAGTGGTTTTTTTTTTTTTTTTTTTTTTTTTTTTTTTTTTTTTTTTTTTTTTTTTTTTTTTTTTTTTTTTTTTTTTTTTTTTTTTTTTTTTTTTTTTTTTTTTTTTTTTTTTTTTTTTTTTTTTTTTTTTTTGCTCAGACAAGTGTCCTGGCTCTTGGGTGGGAGAAACCCTTCCACACAAACAACTCTAAAAGATGACGTGTCTATACTGAGTCATGCTGAATGGTGTCTGGCACCCCAGGACCCCCTACCTATACTTTCCTTCTGAGCTTGAAGAGTTCACTGCTTGGCTATGAATGGCAACAATTGATAGTGATTTTTAATGAGCAATTAGCCAACTTCTCACAGGAGTGAATACTTCATTTGTGAAATTCTTTGTTCAGAGAAATAAAGGGCAGAATTGGCTCTCTAGGTTTCCAAGATCTTCCATCTGTCTTCACAGACCTGAAGAACAGTGAGTGTGCCCCGGACCCCACTGCCCACTCTTTGCTTCCGGTGTTTTTTTTTCTTATGCGCCCCCTCCACACCATCTCATTCTCTCCTCATTCAGATCTTGATACCCCACTGTCTCCATAAGGCCTGTCTCCTCTACTCTTTCTTCATCATTATTATTTTTTAAATTCTAGGCCTTTCTTTAGATTTTCTTTGCTTTATAGATTATCTCCTTGTTGCTTTTGATAGGCTACATTTTATTCAGTGATGTCCTTTATTAGTGTTGGATTATTTCTATCTAAAGTAACATTTGAGCTATGCTCTCCTCCTAAGTTTCATATGTACATCATGAAGCATCAAAGAGATGACCTTCTATTGCTCTTTGGTGCCTGACAGCTACCACATGCTTTCTAAATCTAAATGTAACTCTGGTCAACATCTTTCTTAATCTTAATGGACAGAGGTGACACAGTCCCATAATCTCCATCTCCACGATACCCTTTCATCTTTGTGTCCCCGAGATGACTGCCTTTGTTCAGTCTTATCTTTTTCTAGACTCTAGCTTCCAGACTGGTTTCCCATCTCTTGTCTCTCTTGTTCCTAATGCATTTCATGCTAGGATTTGCAGACTATACTTTCTAAAGCACAGCCAAGCTCAACCACTGACCAATGAGTTATTCTGTAGTGCCCTAGCAGACGAGCGAACCCTCTACTCTAGGACCCTGTACTCTGCTCTGTGGCCAGTGTACCCTGCTCTTATTGGCTTTTTCATTTGTTAGTTTCTTCTGTGAATCTTTGCATACCTGCTACAGGCTAGTACAGCTTTAGGAAATAGTGGTAAAAGCATTCTTGTATATTCTGAATTATTTTAAAATGTTGGAACCCATTGCTAAAATTCAATCTTACATGGTTGCAGTGGGGCCTCAGCAGTCCCAGGGGCCCGGTGGTTACTCCTGTCACCAGCATTACCCCTTTACTAGCTTCCTTGAAACATCCTGATCTGCCCTGTGCTGAAGGCAGTGTTCTCTTAACACACAGCAGAACCCTGAGCTCTGCCTCAGTGACCATGCTATCCCTTCCAGCTGCAATGAGCTTTTGGTTTCTCTGTAAACCACCTCTACGTGTCAGAGTCAGTACCAGTGCTACGTGGATCTTGATCTCCCTGGAGTTCCCTTACCTTCTGCTTCACCCATCCTTTCAGTAGAAGAGAGTGCTCCTCATTCGCACTTACGTGTTTCTTGCTTTCCCTTCAGGGTGCCCACTACATCACCCCTGCTTAACCTTAGACCTTCATTTCCTAAAATGAGCCTGGTATGGCATAGAGCATGGATAAATAATTTAACTAGTTGGATTAAGTTCTACCTAGTTCTCTAGTCCCAGCTGGTATCACAGACTGCCTTTTTCTTTTCTCACACTTTAATTTGGTTCTCAGTAGAGCCTGTGCCTCTCACACTTTTAATATACATATAAATCCTTCAGAAACAATATTAAAATGAAGATTCTGGTTGAGCTGGCCTTGGAAGAAGCCCAAGATCCCACATGTCTAACATGCTCCCAGGTAGTGTAGAAGTAGCTGATCCTGGATTCACACTGGGAGCACTAGGCAGGAGGGAAACTTAGCAGGGGTGGGGTGTCTGGCAGCTCTGCCCTCTGCCTGTCACTGAGCTCTGGTTAGGGGTGCTTCAGTTACTTTGTATTAAGAAAGTGCAAGCTTCCCAAGGCTGAATGGAAGGGGTGGATCTTATGTGTGTTCCTTCCCTGTTATCTTCAGGCTACATTATTGCCATCTGAGTTGCTCTTTGCATTTTTTCTCCAGCCAGGTACCTGCTTTGCTAGACATTCCTTCTCATTTTCCCAGTGTGGCATATTGTGCCTATTCTTCCTGCTCACTCTTTTTGTTTTTCTTCTCTTTCCTTTATCTGGCACTTGAAATTTCTCTTCAGGTGCCTTGGCTGACACCCTGCCCCACCTGTTTTCCTACTGCTTCCAGAAATTTTCAGGACAGCCTTGAGCTTGCTTTCTGTCCTTGCTGCCAGTTCGGCTCTGACTTGGAGCAAAGCTGTTTCCTTTCCCCTGGTGATAGGGGTGTGGGTGTTAAGCATTCTGGGTCTGCTTCAGCACAAGGGCAGATGTCATGAAGATCTTCCCTCCTATGGGGCAGTAGGAACCCGCTGGGTATGGGGCTGGTGCATGCCCCCACCTAGTGTTCCTGCATCTTGGTCTTATTCCAGATTTTAAAAAAAACACAAACATCCAAAAACCCTTGAACTTCCATTGTTGGAGACATACATTTATCTTGTTTAAAATTTGTTGTACTATTGGGATTTGAACCTGGGCATCATACATTCTGGGCAGGAGCTCCACCACTGATCTACCTCTCCAGCCTTCTTTATCACTTTTTAATTGTGAGACAGGGTCTCACTAAGATGCACAGGCAGGCTTTAAACTTGCAGTCTTCCTGTCTCAGCCTCCTTAGTAGCAGGGATTATATAGGCTTGCACCACCAGGCCCGGTGTGTTCCTATTTCTTTAAAAAAAAAATGACTATTCCTTTGAGCTCTTAGCCAGCTGTCCTCACCCCTGGGTTCACACTAAAAGTACTCCAAGGCGCTTTCTAAAGATACTAATGCTCTTGGCCTTTCTCTAGGTAATGGTTTTGTTTATCATATTTTTTAAAGTCTCCGTAGAAGATTCTAGTCTCCAGCCTGGTGGCGAACTACAGCATCTGGCCAATAGAGCTGGTGGAATGTGGGGGCTGAGAAATTTGTTCTGAGCCAAATCACTGCCTTTTGGCTCATCCACTTGGAGAGCTTGGGGGAAGGGTCACTTAAATTCTCCGGGCCTTGAGTATTTCATCTGTGACTTGGTTGTGATGGAATGCCTGTGAGACACGGTGTGTGGGGATGTTGGGGAGCCCTGGTCATATAGGTTGTTGTGGACAAGGAAGTAGTTATTCACTTTGCTGTTCACAGGATGGCACCTTCAACTCCCAGGGTACCAGAGGCACCTTGCTTTGGGAAACTGCTCTCACACCCTGTTCAGCTTCAAGAGATTCCAGCCACTAGGATCAGTTTGAAGAGAAATTTATGAGGATATATCTCAGAAGTCAATGAAAAAGTAGACACAGCATATATATTGTTATAAAACCAACCACCCCCTTTTTAAAATTCATTTGGTGCCACAATCATCACTGTGACCTCATAAACAGTAGAGATAGATTAAAAATACTTATAAATTGATACAAAGAGAAGGCCAGACTTTCTTACCTACTTTATGAAAAATGACTTAGCCCTTTAATAAAGACAGTTCCACCATCAACAAATAAAAAGGATTGAAATTCATGGGCCTGAGAGAGCATTTTATTTTGGTAATAAATATGAATGTGCAGAGCATTTACATTTCTGAGTTTATAATGGGAAATGGAATTTAAAAATAAAAAAAGCACACACAGAGATATTCTGTCCTGTGCAGGCTAAAGCTAATCAACTTTTTCTCCTCCTTTTGGCTGAGATTCTGAACAGCCATTATGCTATTATGTTATCATTAGATCAGCAAAACAAGATTAGATAAGTGGACATAACCAATAACTGAGGGCCTATATCCCATTTTGTCTGCATACATCTGAAAATAAAGAAAAGGGGTATTTTGTAGTCCCAGTGAGTCTGGAAGGTACCAGCCATGATTATCAGGGAATGCTATGCTAATTTCCTTTGTGTGTGCAAGAACTGCAGAGGAGCCCCCTTTCCTAGCAAGTTCATTTCTGCATTCTTTACTTTTTCATCAGCAAGAATATTTTTCAGCTAAATCTGCATTAACACCTTTAATATTTATTCTCCACACTGTATGATGTATACTTTTTTAATAACACAATTAAGATGACAGAATGAAATGTTAAAAATGCACTGAGCTACACTAAGGCGTATTTCTTTTAAATTTTTGCTTCAGTAGACTAGTGTGAGAATTGAGTAAAATTCTACAGAGAGCTGTGATGTTTGATGTGTGTTAGTTAAGTGGTCTGTCTCTTGCACAGTCCATTAAATAGGGTTCTTATATAATCCAGTCCTGGTCACTTGGCCAGCTTACACTGTTTTCCAACCAGGGTTCAGATTTTAATTTCTCTCTGGCTTAAGAATTGCTGTTTTAAGGACATAGTAGAGGGGGATATCAGTTATGAAGTCATTGCATCTTTAGAGTAAAAAATGACTTTTGTACAAAACCTTCATTGCTAAATTAGAAGAAAGAAAATTTAGAATATTTTAAGATGTGAAAGTAGGGAAATTAGTCATTACTGGTACTGGTAGAAAAAAGAAGTATTGGCAGTGTAACATTAGCCTTTAAACTTCATATATGAACTGGGTGGATTCTGTGACATTTTTCAGAGTTGATATTTTGAGAGTAGGAAAACAATCTTACAGGTTTAGGTAGAAGTATTACCTTATATTTAATAAAAAAATGTAAAGCTTAGAATAAGGAAACAAAGCAGAAACAGCCATTCCTTATACACACATATGCATATGGGGCATTTAGATTTTATATGCATTAAATGTTTTTATTTAAATCAGTTACTTATTTCGCACATTGTTAGATTCCCTGTAGGTATTGGACACTTGAAGATGGAAAGTCATCTAGCCTAAAGGTTAGGCTTACATTCTACAGTCAGACTGAATGTTAACTATAGCTGTTAGTCAGTTAGTTACTCTTTCCATATCCTTATTACTCAATTCAAAGAAACAATGAAAGGCAACTTCATGGAATTGTTTTTAGATGAAATAAGACAATGCATTCTTATATATTTAACAAAGTTGTTGGTACCTACAGTATTCATAAATTAACCACAGTTGTACATTCTACAGCTTAATTATTAATATCACATACCACATAGGTGCTCAGATTTCTTTGCCAGAGAAAATTTCGCAACTCTGAATTCTGAGCTTTCAGTTTGAAATTCACCTGGTATTTTCCAGTGATATATTTTATATTTTCTTATCTACTTTTCCTCGTTTACTTTGGAATAACAATGAAATGAGGAGGTGAACAGAGGTATGGAGTTGATCCTGAGTCACTATGCGAAGCTCAGGTATATTTTAACAATCTTTTTATTGACAGCTTCCATAAATATAGACAAGCTTCCATGATCATAATTCCCTCCCACTACCCTATCTTTTCCCACTCTCAAATCCCCCTCCAACCAGTCTCTCTTCTATTTTGATGTCATCTTTCTTTTTTTCCATTTCTATCATGCAGGTCTCATGTAGGTAGTAGCTTCAGTCACTGTGAGGTCATGAATATCATGGCCACTTTGTGTCTGGAAGACAGTTTACAATGCACTCCTCCCTTTCCTTTGGTTCTTACATTCTTTTTTGCCTCTTCTTCGGCAATGGACCCTCAGTCTTGGAAGATATGATAGAGATGTCTCACTTGGTGTTGAACACTCCATTGTCACTTCTCAGCACTATGGTGAGTTTAGTCACTCCAGTGGTCACCTCCATATGAAAAGAGAAGCTTCCAAAGTGACAGTAACATTAATATGTGGGCATAAACATAAGTATTTAGAGGGCAGTTTGGTGAGCACAATGTATACAGTTAGCCAGATAACAGAGACAATAGTACTAGGCAGGAATTCCCTCCTGTGGAATGGGCCTCAAGTCCAACCAGAGAGAATTTGTTTTCCCCCAAAGCAGACATGCTACCATTGCACCAGGTAGGTTCTAGAACTTTAAGAAAGACCAAGGGGCAGAACCCATATATAGCTCCTGCATAACTATGCTTCCCATATGGTCCTTTTGTGAACACGCAGGCTGCTAGGAAATGACTGGAGTCAGGAGTGATCTGGGATGGGGGTCATTAGAGCCAGGGAACATCCACTCATAAGCAAACTTCCTTCCTGGGTACTTGAATTGTAGTTGGATAGTCCTGAGTTCTCCTGGGTTTACAGGCATTTACTTTATTAACATCTGAATAGGATTTGTTGATAGAATTTAGAAAGTAAAGTAATTGGCAAGAGAAAGGCTATAATGAATTAAACTCTATGAAGAGTTTAACTCTCATAAATACCTCAAGACCACATGTGTAGTTCTTTCGTATGTGTCTATGTGTTGTATATGTTATATGTGGGGGGGTGTGGCCCAGGCACACACATGTGGAAGCCGGAGAAGACCATTGGTGTCCTTCTCTTTTCACTTAGATCTGTAGATCTTTGAGAAGCATGTCACTGAACCTGGAGCTGCTGGATCTGGTCAGAATGGCTGACCCATGAGCCCCCATAATTTTGTGGTCACCTCTTCCCAGAAGCATGGCCACACCTAGCTGTTTATGTGGGTGCTGGGGAATGGAAGTCAGGGTAAATCAGGCCCTTTCAGTCCCTCATGCTTGTGCACAAGTGCTCTTACCTACTGAGCCATCTCTGTAGTCCATGTGCCGTTCTTAATGGCCAATCACAGTTTCATAAGAATAAAATCTTCCACGCTCAGGATGTGGGAGATAAAATCTTCTCCTCCATGCTTGCAGTCCAAAGCAGACACCTTAGACTTAGACAACTCCTGGGAGCTTGTTCAACATGCATAATCTTGGTAGTCACTCTTGAAGGTTGTGATTGTTTTCTAGTGCTGGACAAAATCCTTGCGATAAACAGCTTAAAGGCAGAAAGGTTTTTGTGCTTCATTGTTACAGAAGTTATGATATATGATCTGTTGCTTTGGGGGCTGTGGTGGGGTAGAGCATCATGTGGAAAGCTCATGGTGACGTTCACAGTGGGGAACAGAAAGAGAGACACCAAGAGGTGAGCATTTCAGTGTCTTCAGGGGCACCTCTGCAAGGAAATCATTTTCTCTAACCAGGTCCCTGCCATGGGAGGTGCTGCAACCTCCCAGGAGTACAACAGGCTGGGGACCAAGCCTTTACACATTGCATCTCTGAGGACACTTAAGAACAGAGCCACAGCAAAAACTTTAGGAGAAAACCACACTACACTTGGAGATTAGCATTAGGTGTCAACTAGGGATTCATATCCGAATTACACCTATTATACTTCCCTTACATTGTTCTGAGTGTCACTCACTCAGAGCTCCCTTGTGAATTTTGTGACTTTTCATTGGCCTTAACCTGTGGGTTTTAGTTATCCATGGTTCTCCAAAGCAGCGTCAACCACCAGGTACCAACTTTTTCTCAGTGTTTCATGAACATCACTTATTGGGTATTAGTATTCCAGGGCCTAACCCTAACCCTACAAAACTAGATAGAGATGGTATTCTGGAGCTGGCACTTATGCCTGGATGACATTTTCTGGCCAATGCTCTATGGAGTTTTGCCTTTGGTGACCATGGACTGTAGTGGCCATTTGGCTGGAATGGAGACACCAGGATGCTTGAATGTCAACGGAGTCTCTTCCGTTTCATGTTTCCAGGCTTCTTCCTTCTCAGTTTCCTGGGAACAATCATGGGTCCTGTCTTGTGGTTTTACAATGAATAGCATGAGTGTCCTCTCCCCTTTCCACAGATGCCAACATGATGCTGAGATGGCTGTGCATTCACACTGCTGTGCTTGTACATTCACACTGCTGTGCTTGGTGTGTAGGTGTGAAGGTGCATTCATACCGCTGTGCCTGGGGTTCGGGTGTGATGGTGTATTCACACTGCTGTGCCTGGTGTGCAGGTGTGAAGGTGCATTCATGCTGCTGTGCCTGGTGTGCAGATGTGATGGTGCTTTCACACTGCTGTGCCAGATGTGCGGGTGTGAAGGTGTATTCACACTGCTTTGCCTGTTGTGCAGGTGTGATGGTTTATTCACACTGCTGTGCCAGGTGGGCAGGTGTGAAGGTACATCCACAGTGCTGTGCTTGGTGTTCAGGTGTGATGGTGCATTCACACTGCTGTGCCTGGTTTGCAGGTGTGATGTTCATTAACACTGCTGTGCCTGGTGTGCAGGTGTGATGGTGTATTTACACTGCTTTGCTTGGTGTACAGGTGTAATGGTGTATTCACACTGCTGTGCCTGGTGTGCAGGTATGATGGTGCATTCACACTGCTGTGCTGAGTGTGAAGTTGTGATGGTGTATTCACACTGCTGTCCAAAGCACTACACATCCTCAAGGTCTTTTTTTGGTTCATTGTGTGTAGCAGACATAAGCCAGGATTTCATAGGTTCTCATATGTGTTGTTTTCTTGCCTTCTTTGGGTAGGGAGCCCACAACATGCTCTTGGCTGGTATGGGTACAAGAGAACCTGACCTTAGAAGCAACTGATTACTGAGATCTTGTTTTTGAATGATCTAAAGCTATAACAAAAATTGTTTTTATCTGAAACAATTCTTGTGAGGTTTCAGGGTGGGTTCTTCAATATTTTTATTTTAAGTGCAAATGAAATAATTGTTTATATTTCAACATTGAGTCATCAGCAAAGGTGATATTTAAAATGGCTGTTTCATGTCATTAATGATTTAGTTTCTGCTTTAACTCTGACCATTATTGTTTTAAAATCCAGCAATTATGTTTTCTTTTGTTAATTAACAATGTTATCTATCAAACCTTGGCCAGTTTGCAGTCAGCCACACGCTGCTGGGATGAATCTCCAAACCAGGCACAGTTTATGGGAGGAAAGGAGTTATTTGTAGCTATAGATACAGGGGAAATTCCAGAATGCAAAAGAGGCTGCTCCCCTTTCGCAGGTCCAAGCAGAGAGAGAAACCCATCACCAAAACCATACACACAGAACAGCAAACAGGCAGGAGGGTCAAAGAGAATTTCTTCTCCTTTATATAGGCTTAGGATAGGGTCTTACAACCCTTCCCCAGACTTAATGGCTTCCTGAGTCTCTTTCCTTCCTGTACTGCACACACAGGAAAGGATGTTTACTTCCAGCTTCTTTGAGCTTCTTTACATCCTACCCCTTGCAGAGAGGCTGCCTTCAAACATCCCCAGAGACCCATCCAAGATAATTAAAAAGATCCAAGTTGACAACAAAACCTAACCATCACAGCCAGTGATTCAAGGGCAGGTGGTATAAAGCTCAACAGTTCTATCTCCTTATTGTTGGGTCATGTGAATGAGCCCTAAATTCATCCTGACTCAGTCCTCTCTGCTGGCATTTTCTTTCCTCAACTTTAAGGATGTGAGCAATGATAACTGAGGGGATCAGACAGGGGTTGGTCAAGGTGAGCAATGGGCAAAAAGCTGTACCTATGCAGGAAAGGATAGAGCCAACCAGGGAGAGAAACACACCTGCAGAAGATTTATCAGACCTCCAAATCTTGAGGCACATTACTGATCACATGACAAGTTTATTTTTCAACACCATGAAAAAGGCAACATCTGAACAGCTCCCAAGTCCTAATTATGCAGGTGGCTTAAGGACACCTCGGCGGGATGGAGTGTTAATAGTCTGTGGAGCCTGTGCCTAATTGGGAAGGTCATAACCACTCTCAGGGCCTCTCCAACCAGCCTTTTTCTTCATCCCTTTTAAGTCTTTTATGACCAGGAACATGGGGGTCAGGATTCTGCCCTGGCCACAGCCACTCCAAATGAGCCCAGCATGAAGAAAGACACAGCAGATCCTTTGAGCCTCCTCCACCCCCATCTGCTGTTCCTTAACCTGCTTCAGCGTGAGGACAGGCATGTGCCTCACCATCTGTGTCAGACTAGGCAGCTTCGAACAGACATGGTGGTTGCCTATAAATACTGAAGGGGTGACATGTGGCCGAGGAGATAGATTTGTTTCCTAAAGTTCCAGCAGGAATGGCCAGATCCAGTGGGAGCCAATTATAGGGAGACAGATTTCAGCTCAGTTAGACAAGGGACTTTCTAATGGTTCCTACTTTCCAGCAATAGCACGGCTGCTTTGAAGTCTGATGCTTCCTTGAATTGAAGGTAGACTATGGAGGGATTAGCCACCAGACACAGAATGGACAGGGTGGAACGTCAGTTGAGCTGGTCACTATTATATGTCTCCTTGACGTCACTGTTAAAATTATTTAAAGATTCACTATAGGCAGGGGAGGGGATATGAAAAATACAGAGTTATCCTTTAAAACATAACTTCCCTCCAGATTTTTAGCACACATCCATCTGAGCATGTGGTCCAGGCCATAACATTATCTCCTTTAACCCCCCCCCCCATAATGTAGCTCCTCTGTTAGCCAGAATTCTAAACCATTTCCTGCTCTTCACACAGGATCAAGGTCCCCGGTCATCTTCAAGGACATATCACAGATTGTGAGCAGGCATCTTTGGTCAGAGATCCTTGACAATCTTTGCATGTTCCCAATACCACTTTTTTCTGTTTCTTATATGGTGTTTACAGTATTAGAGCATAATGGTCTTTTGTTGTATTGATTTTTCACTATACTGTAAGCTCCTGGAGGGCAGACTTGTTCATTTATTTAGTCAATGATCATATAAATGTATGATGCAAAGTAAATGCTAAAGGTTGTTGACCCTTCCATCTCACCTTCCTCCCCCAGGGATTTGCCTAGGATGACTTTTATCCTCAAGATAAGGAACTAAAGTGGCACAATATCCTTTCTGTTCCTGACTCAACCTTCCCAGTCCTAATCACATCCTAAATATCCCTTCCATCCATTCTGTCTCAGGGGGAGAGGGAAAGAGAGTAAGAGGATGAAGCCGAAGTAGTGCCCCATCTTACAGCAGGGAGACACCCTGGTGCAACACCTTGGCTTCCCAACAGATGTGCGTCCCTTTGTAGCCCTGCTGGGAGGATGAGCTAGTCAGCCGCTCCTGCCACCCAAAACTAGTTGGAACTTCCTCACTGTTTCTTTCAAGACAGTTTCTGGAAGCACATTTTTTTCCTATGTTTTATGTTCATAGACTTCCTTCCCTTCCAAGGTTTCCTGGAGTCCTTTTCCTCTGCACATTGTACTTTGGATGATCAAGAAGACAAGATGGTGCCGACAGATGGCATGCATGGGGCTTTGGGTGTGTTTCGGGAGTGGCATTGGGAAAGGGTGTGGTCTTCATGATCTGGCTCATGCAGATGACATTCCTGCTGTGTGGACCTGGACAGCTTTAAACATCTCTAAGCACATGATTCCTCTTCCATTAATGGACATGATACCTACTTCAAGGGGTTGCAGAGACTTGATGAGCTAATGTGGAGGGAGTGTATATCTTGGGCCAGAGGCATAATGTGTATTTGGAAAATGATTATTGTTACTAGTAGGAAATAATCCCTTCTCTCTTTCTTCCTCTTTTCTTTGACCCAGGAAAGACTCCTATATATCCTTGGCATGGCTACTTCTGTGTTTTTGAACACTGTTAGTTATCCTTCTAGAATTACTAGAGTTACAAACACTGCTCCTGCACGCACACTGTCTGAAGGAACAACCCATTTCACGGGGGTTGAGAATGCATTTACTTCACTATTTATATAGAAGATAGAAATGGTAAATGGAGGCCAGGAGTGGGGCAGGGTGGTATCTTCATATCATATATTGTATCACACTCTGATCCGTATTCCTTTATTTTATTTGCAAAAGCTTTGACTGACCAGTGGTGACACAGCAGCTCCTGAGCCTGACAATAAATAGATCCCTTATAAAAATTTATGAAGTTTGGGTTGTAAAGAACATACTGCACAAACCAAGAATTTCTCATTAAAATAATTTTCTTCTTTAAGTCTGTTGTCCCCATGTCTCCATAATAGAAGCCCATTCTATGGTTAGACACCTCGACAGCCTGTAAACTTTTATACAGGCTTTAGGAAAGGGATGATAGTTTTACGAGATATGATTTTCTCATCTCACCAAATTAGATGCTTTGAGACAGCGTCCCTGGATGTAACATTTCAGCCCTGAGTAAGCCTGTGAATATGAGACTGTACAGCCCGCTTACAGAGTAGAAATAGAGCGTAATAAATCTGCCCTGAGCCCATTTCTGGCCACATAGCTTCATAATTCATCATTTGCCTGGTTCCTATGACTTTTTCACAGTCAGTTTACATCCAGATTGGCTTCTCTCACGTGTAACAGCTCCTCCATGGTCCAGCTCTTACCTCATGGCATGATCTTCTCACAGGTTCATTTCTAGACATGTGTGTCATTGTCACTGAGATTTAAGCCTGCTTATGATCAGATGGTAAAGTCTAGGTTGGAGAGAGAGGAGAGAGAGAGAGAGAGAGAGAGAGAGAGGAGGCCTACTTGTTATAGCTTGCTATCAGTGGGTATTTTATTAAAGATCGGTTAAGGGGCTAGAGGACTTCTCAACAGTTAAGGCACTTGCCTGTAAAGCCTAGTAACCCAGGTTAAATTCCCCAGTACCCATGTAAACTCAGATGCACATAGTGGTATATGCACCTGGAGTTCTTCCGCAGTGGCTGGAGGCCTTGGCATGCTTTTTTCTCTCTTTCTTCTCTCCATCTCCCTCTGCTTGCAAATAAATAGATAGGTAGATAGATAAATAAATGTTTTTAAAAAGATGGGTTACAATAGACATCATCTTCCCTGCAGTCCCAGTGAGCACTCCAGGTATTCATTCTTTCCTGTGTCTCCTCTGAGGGGATGGTGGAGGAGTGCCCTATGTGCCTCTTTATTCTGTCCCTTCTATTTCATCCATAAAGAGTGCTTCTTTCTTGTGCCTCTGAGGAGTCAGCACTGCTTTGATCCAACAGTACCCCTGCTGCCTCCTGTCACCAAGCCAAGGGTGGCCCTTGTAACTTGCAAAGAAATTGGAAGAAAAGGATTTAGGAAAATTTCCTCCAAGATAGAATAGAGGCAGTCACACCAAACAGGAACTTAAATACATGGCTTTCAGTCTTTTGTACACCCTGAGTTGTTGTGATAGTGGATAATATGTCTGTTTACCCTTACTTTTGTCATGTGCTATATTTAATTATATATATATGTGTGTGTATAAAATATAGGCTAAGATAGACTATATGCATATGTATATGTATATGTATGTGTAATGTATATATTTGGAGAGGGAGAGAGAGAGAGAATGAATATGGGTATGCCAGGGCCTCTTGCTGCTGCAAATGAACTCCGGCCCCAAAGCCACTTTGTACATCTGGCTTTATGTGGGTACTGGGGAATCAAACCCTTGCCAGTAAGCTTTGTTTGTAAGCAAGCACTTTAACTGTTGAGCACTTCCCTATCCTGCATTATTTAAATTTTAAGAGGCGATTCTATAAATTATGAACCGTATAGACATGAGAATTTTCCCTGTGTTTCTTCTTACAATTTGATTCGATAAATAGACGTCTTGAGAATAAGCTAATCAAATCTGGGTCTGTGGAAGACAAGCCAGCCCTCAAGAGGATTGTGGCACTCTTTAAGGTCCTGTACAGGGGTCCCTGAGAAACAATCAGCGATGGCCTGGCCATAACAAACACCTAGAGTAGCAGTAGTTCATTGGAGAATGGAAAAGTACAATGAACCACAGGACCTAGAACAGACAGCAGAAGCAGTGATACCCATTTTATAGGGAAGAGTTTATTGTGTCCTTTGAGAATGTTAAAGGTGATTGACTATCTTGCTAAACTTTTTAGGTGTTGTTACCTGCATTTATTCATTCATATACTTTTCAACTCTTAAAATATATGGTAAGAATGTTTATTTCTTGCCTGGACAAGGAATAAAGGAGGAATCAGAAATGCCGAGAAGGGACAGAGTAGACCCAGAGTGGCAGACAGCACTAGTATCTCACTGAAGCACATGAGTTTTTATCAGCTCAAGGTGGGTCCATAGCCCATCATGTGCCAGCATCTCTTGCATGCCTGTCAGACATACAAAAGTTCATCTGTGTCTGAGACCTATTAGGCCAGAATCTCCACCTTGAGTCTCCAGGTGGTTCATTTATTAATGTTTTCATGCATTAACATCTGTCAAGTGTAGTAGTGGAACCTCATACCTCCACTGCAAGCTCTTCCTGCCACATGTGCTTGGCACAAGGTCAATTTATGTAAGTTTACTGAGAGGCTAGTTCGTAGATAGAAAACCTGCTTGAGGTGCTCAGGACAGCTTTCTGGACTTTACACATGATAAAACTGAAGCTTGTTTTCTTCCCTCACCTCTACATAAGTAGAAAATGTTGTTTAGAAACAGTCATGTAGATAAGCAGGGTAAAAATGCTCTTCTCACCCCAAGGCCTCATCACTTAGCTCCTTGAGAACTCTCCTTCAATGTATCAACAAATTCCCACTTGAAAAAGCAGAGCAGATAGGAAGCATGCCTGACTAAACTGAGTGGCTAGAACAATTAAAATGAAAATTTATACCTCTGTGTCTAAAAATACTTCAGATGTGGAGTTGTTTAGACTACATTCTGTTGATTATTGATCCTAAATTCTGAGAACAGCCATTCCAGTTTTTTCATGAGAACATGGATTTGAGGTGAAAACCTAAATTAATTGAACAGAGCTGGACATGGTGGTGCACATCTGTAATCCTAACACTCAGTAGGTTTAGCAGGTAGAGCCATTGGGATCAGTTCAAAGCCAGCTGCTGCTACTTGGTGAGTTTGAGGCTAGCCTGGGTTACATGGGGCTGTCTCAAAAAAAGTAAGCAAATAGTACTAAATTTTGGACAAGAAACATGCTCTAACTACTATTTCTTAAATAGTAAATCAGCAGCTCCTTCAAGGAGAGCACTCTGCATAGTCCACCAAATGTATGACTTTGTTACTACTGTGGGCAAGCACACCAAGGGAAGAACTGTCTCAGATGAGAATCTGTGGAAGGTTCCCTTTATCTTCCATCATCTTGTAGACAATCACATTGTGTCGTTTCTTCCCCGGGTGGCGCTGTCAGCCGCAAGAGAGAGAAGCCAGTTGGAAGCTGCATCTGCAGGCCACTGCTCTTCTGTCTCAGGGCGGTTCCACAGAGCTGGGGGTGGACAAGAGGACACTCTCGGACACAGACGGGAGCAGATGTGTATCGAGTATCCATGTGTCATTTATTGAATGGGGGGAGCTTACATTTATAGAGAAAAGAAGTCAGGAGGATGAGGAGCAGGGGAGGGCAAGGGGATTGGTCAGGCAGGGTGGTGAGTGGGCATTCTGCAAAGGGATAGGTGAGTGCAGACAACCTGTGAATACCTAATTTGTATAATTGGGGGGCCTGAGCGGCTGGAAATATGTGATTCTATCCACGGTCAAGAGAAATTTGTCACTTGGGTCTAACACCCATTTGCCAGTCATGCTGAGGTGAGAACGCTGGGTTCCTGTGGCTTGCTTAGAGGGTCAGGAGTTTTAGGGTCGAGGATGGAGCTGGCAAAAAGCCTACTGGTTTACCAGGGGTTTCAAACCTGTTCAAACATCGTTAACCCTTTGTCCTCCGTGTCCCATTTAGCAGTACCAACAAGCAGTGCCCAACAACATTGGCTTGAAAAAGTCCTGTCATCCACATGCCAGGGCAACTCTTGGTATTGTCAAGACATTGACTATTTTTGCTTTGAGGAAATGTTATGTCAAAGTGTAAATTAGGGGTAGTGGATAATTTAGTTTTTACATTCTTTAGGAGGTCTCTACCATACCCCATATGGCAAAACTTGCTAGTTCCTTACATGAGAATTTAATGGGGTATCTTGTACACATGTTGCTTTGTGCATATAGGTCCTTAAAAATAAAATGCATATGAGCCATATAGTGCTTTTATATGGGGGCAGGTGTGTCATGTCCTTTTCCATGGTGCTGTCATCATTGATTCCTGTCCCGATGTATATGAATGACACATACTCTCAGATTTACAGGTGGAATAACGTGTTTAATCTCACTGAATCACCCTGTGTCAAGCTTCCTCACAGTTCATCTCCTGCTGAAATTTTCTATCTCTTGAGGGTGTCATTATATTATGCCCCATTGTGCATCACTGGGTTAAAAAATTGTTTTTATTCTATTGCCTGTCTTGTATTCCTTCAGGTCACAAGATTTACTAAACATTTGTGCCAGGATAAGCTGCATATTTAAGTAAACCCATGCCAGTAATTTGCTGTCAGCATATACTAGACATACAGACAATTTTTTGAGACAATTTTTAGAGTGGATATACAAGCTCATTCCCCTGAGCATCTTAAAAATGCCACCTTTAAGTTATTAAGGTAATTTCTGGATTAAGATTATCTTCTGGATCTGAGATCATCATTCTTTTACAGTGTTTGTAAGCATTAAGTAAGGATGGAATATTACAGATACATGGAGGTTATCAAGACAAAGTTGCCAAGAAAGATGAGGGAGTAACTTAGTCTTAAATATGATTCTTCAGTTTAGTTGTTTACAGACATTATCACTATGAGATAGTTATGATTTTATCCAATGCTGTTTATATTTGAAGAAGTCTTTGTATGAGATTTTTCGGTCAGTTCTGAGAGTGATAGAGCTTGAGGTCAGCAACACTACCTTCTTTTCTCAGGTCATACTTCAACATACTTTATTTTGTTAATATTGTTACTTGCCTAGGGAAGCATGTGAATGCACCTTATACCTTACTGCCACGACTTTACACTACTGATAACCCCAATAGCTTCATCTTCTTATTCAAATTGGTTTTCTGCTGAATACTTATGATACTTACCCCTTCCACTTTCCTTTTATGTAATTCCAAATCTTGTTGATATATAAATAATAATAGTAGCAACTAGAGGTGTGGGGATACTTGACTTGGGTGGCAGTGTTTTAAGCACTTAAAATGTGTTATATCCTATGATAACATGTGTTTTGCTGGGACAAAACACCTGACCAAAAGCAGACGAGGAGAGAAAACGGTTTTATTTTGGTTTATAGTCTTAAGGAGAAGCTTCACAATGGTCATGGCATGAGCAGAGGCTGGACATCACTTCTGCCACAGCAGGTAGAAAACAGCAGCAAGAGAGTGAACTAACCTCTAGCAAGGGGAGACTGCCTAACACCCCACAATCCACCCCCAGGAACATGTCTTCCTCTAGAAAGGCTCCATCCCCCAAATTGCCATAAGCTGAGGACCAAGTATTCAAAGCACATGATTTTATGGGGGTCATTTGATTCAGACTACCACAGCATGTTAGACACCAATGTCACCAAAATTTAACAGATGGTGAAAGAGATGTTGAAGAATTTTAAGTCATAAGACTAGACTGCTGTCCCAGACATGGTCTTGACCTCACTGACTCGAACTTGCCTTCATTGTGAACACCATAGTGCAAGAACAGAAAGGAAGCTTGGAAGTCACCTAGTCCAAAGTATCATTTATACATATAAAGAAATAGGTCAAGCAATGTTAAGTTTTTGTTTGAGATCACACGAGTAGCCAATGGAAGAGGCAGTTCCAGTTGGTGACTATTTTCAAAGAGGTTTTGCAGATATTTCTTCTTATCTAATTAGCCAGCTTGGATCAGGAGTCCTCTCTGGACCAATCCCCCATAGCAAGAAGTTTGGGCTTGTTGTACAGAATTTTTTAAGATGATTGCTACTCAAGTACTATCTTTTCTTGCTGGAGGTTGAGAGGAGTCTTTGTAGTTGGGCAGATACTGCAAAACTGTTAGCTGTGTAGGTAGGTTATCTTTCAGGGCTGGCTGATTGACTCTAGCTAGTCTCCCATAAATCCATAAGGCAAGTTCCCTGCTGGGAAATTTTCCATGTCTTTAGGACTCCTTGTCCCTTCAAAGTGGATCCCATCCAAGGTGAAGGCAGCCTGCTCTGGTTCTTTTCTCAGTCCACTCTCCAGGCCCTCCCTCTATGTGCAAGGTAGATTGAGTCTGACAGATGGAGAATCAGCAGTAGTCTTGAGACTGGCTGCCAAATGGGACCAGGGAGGAGGCAATCTGATGGGCTGTGACACTGAGCTTAAAGAGATCAGGCATATGCACAAATGAAGACAATGAATGGTGACCCTTCTGAGGACATAGCAGTCTTTCCTGTCACTGAATGAGCTGTGGTGAAGGTTTTTAAATGGGAAAAGCAGTCACTAAACAAGATTCACTTTCCTGACAGCAAAGATATGTATGGATACCTGTCTATCATCTACCTACCTGCCTCCCTGACCATCATCTATCAGTGCAATGTATATAACTCAAACATGATGTAGCTTGTAAGATAGTAATTCAATATTGATGTGTCTCAGTTGGGCTTTTATAATACTATACTCTTCTGACCACAAAGCTCATCTAGGGCCTAGAGACGTGACTCAGTGGGGAAAGATGACACTGCAAACATGGGGGTCTGAAAATGGATTCTCAGAACCCATGTAAAATCTGGCCATCATGGCCTGTGTCCATAATTCCAGTGCAAGGGAAACAGAGACAGGACATGGAGCTTACTGGCTGGCTAGATACTCTAGCTGCATGGTTGAGCATTAATTCACTCTAAAGAATAATGAAGAGATCAACTGAGGAAGACACCCTGTGTCATCGACCTCCACAAACACATGAACACCCACACATATACAAACATGCCTACACATATGCGTTCATGCCACTTGCACACATACAGACTCAAAAAAGAAAAAAAAACTAATCTGAATGTATTCAAGAACCATATGGAAACATCAGTCGTGATTCACTGAGCTACACTGGCAGGAGAAAAGGTGATTTGCTGTGGCATGGTTGTGTTCTACACTAGGTGTGTATTTTCTGTCCTTTCCTACCAAGTAGCCAAGTCTCTGAGCTTTCCTTGCTTCAGGCGACAGTTGAGTCACAGAAGCACAAGTTGTCTGCACTAGAGGAGAATGCCTGTAATGTACTAAAGGCCCTGGAGGGGATTCTATTCTGGAAGTGGAAACACCGGGGAAGTGGAAACCCATGGGAAGGCAAGCTGGATGACATGGAAGAGCACCCAGAGAGAGAGGTGGGTGTCCCCTGGTTAGAAGACCCTGTAAACTGCTTCTTTCAAGCCTTCCAGTGCTGCTGATGGACTTGAGTTTCTGAGGTGAGGAAAGGCAAGGGGTGAAACCATCTAGGAAGACTGTGTGCCCCTGCCCTTTATAGAGGCCTGCAGCCCAGAATTCAGACCTCTTCACATCAAAGTCCAGGACACTTCCACTTCGTCGGTTTCTCTTAAAAGTGAGGTTCAGAGTGCTTTTCCCAGAAAGGATCTTTTAAGAGCTTCACCTCGACAGGAGACAGAGAAGGGAATTTCAAGAAGATGAAATCACAGCCCACATCCTCTGCCCCAGGGACTGTGCCTATGTCCCAGGGTCTGTGCAGAGCAGCTGGAGGGACGGTCAAGGGCTGTGCATGGGTAGCCTTGACTGCCACCTGGTGGAATCTCTGAGGGCCAATGACATTTTTTAGGAGCATATATAAATTTTCAAATAAAATCTATTGAGAAACACAGTGTGTGACATAGATAATAGAAAAGTGCACCATGGAACCTCATTCTGGGCCTTCCCTGTATAGCCTTACATTCTTGAGGCATCTCTGTGGGACGGTGGCCGTTGATAATAGGGGAACCCTTTTCTTGTCTGATTTGATTTAAAAAGATGTCAGTATGAAGATACACTAGGGGCTGAAGCAGGTTATGTTACCCTGGATACTAAGAAAATAAATGCACTGAAGATAAATTTCTGAACACAAACTTATTATGCAAAAATAACTTTATTTTTTTCTGTGAATTTATATTTCTAATGTGAACCTCATTTGAATTGATGATAGTTATAATTCAGGGTCACATTCTCCTTCTTTAGTTTGGAGCCAATCCCAGGGTGTTTTTATATACATAATAAAACTCACTACTTATTCCAAACTTAACTTTGTAAGTTTGAATAAATATGCACTTTATAAAATTTAACTCATTTAATTACCAAAGTCATTCTATATGGTGTGTTCTGTTTTAGCTCTGTCTTACAGATATGAGAAAACTGAGATCCAGAAAGTTGAGTGATCTCTAAGATTTGCACCTGAGAGCTTCACTTCTAGTCTGTTCCAGGATCTGGTTCTTAACCACTATGGCTGTGGCGTGGAGGCATTGGTGGGAGAGTACTGTTTGTCCACTGATTCTGAGTTTTGTTTTCCATTGGGTTCTAGGACCTCATCCATGGAGGTCACTCTGGGTTCATTCAGCTTCTCATACCTATAGCATATAGGAAGAATCTCTTTGAACCTATCTAGGAATATATAGACCAGTGGTTCTCAGTTCTGTCTCTATGGGACATTTGGCAATGCCTAATAATATTTTTAGTTGCTCCAGCTGGAGGTGGAAACTACATTGCAGGTACCTGATGGGCAGAGCTAGAGATCCTGATGAACAGCATGTTGTGCTCACAACAGCCCCCCACAAGAATCATCCAGAACAGAAAGTCACTAGTACCAAATTTGAAGAATCTTGATGTAAATATTGAATTACTTTGCAGAGATTTTATTTGCAAAGTCTTTCATTCACTCCCTTCCAGGCTTCATCTCTCCAAAGGTACCTATTTTCTTTGTTCCTAGGTCCCACCAAGCAAACCACTTGGAGCTTCATTTGTTTTTCTGTTAGCCTGGGCTCAATGCATGACTGCTTTGTTGAAAGTCCCTATGTTTTAATATGTATGTCCTCTGCTCTTTCTTTTGTCTGGTCTCAGTGTGGGAGACTTTGCTTTTGCTCATCATACTATTTCAAATCCATTGGCCATGAATTACTATTCCACTAATATTTGAACTTCAAGCTACAAGAACTGGTCATTTCTCTTTCTCATCTATGCCATGCAATACTTTTCCTGGGGTAATGAATATAGAAAAGTCAGCGGACTGCATGAAGTTTTGAAGGAACATAGGAAAACCTTTAGTTCATGTCTGCATGTTGCAATCTGTAATTTGAAGTAGTTTTCAATGGGTCTTCTATGAAACAGAACAACTGCTGAATGGGACCTCTCTCCCTGGGAATTTACAAGTTATATAAGACTTCTTGAGAGCACAAGAAAGCAAATCACTTCAGTTAGAATACCCAGGGCTTCCCAGAGATATTTGACCAGAAAACCTTTCTTTTTCATAGCAACCCTGAGTACAGTTTATGTATAGTTTGGAAATGCTGGTTTATGGGACAGACATAACCTTCATCCAAACATCGACAGGAAGGGGAAGACAAGTTCTAGAGATATTAAGTCAGACTCAATAGCACTTGATGAATGATTGGTTATGGGAGGCAAGAAATCTAGAGAAATCAACGGGAGAATATAGAAACTTCAAAATTGCAGGAACAAATTTCATATCATTCCTTCTATATCACCAAGTATTACACACTAGGGATTTAAAAAAGTATAAGCCACAAAGCAATAGTACTGAGTTTATCTCTCTCCTGGATGATTACAGTGGCTTTCTAAACAGTCTCCCGGCTCTCATTCTCTTCCTCTTCTAATGTCAACTCAGTGCCACCAAAGAAATGTTTCTAAATAAAAACCTAACGGGACATTGCTCTGATGAAAGAACTTGATGCTTCAGTTCTGCATATTGATAATCTAGGCTCTTTTGCAAAGTGCTCAGACACGCTTGTCAAAAATCTTCTTGAATATGGATATAACGATGTGGCAAGAAACGACTGGCTTTTACATAGCAAGATATTGTCACGCATGGCCAATGCTTATGTGTTTATGCTTTGTGTCTTTCAAGGGGGATAAGGCAGGCAGTGCTGGGGATACTGTGTGAACACTGTGGTTCAGGATGCTTTGTAAGTATGTTGTAGGACAGAGTGTATGGTTAGTCTCTGCCTGCGTAGGTAGCCTGTTTGTCTTTCCAGATTCACTCTTGCCCTTGCCTACTCTGTTCTGGGCTCTGGGACACTAAACTCTATGGGTCACTCCCTTGTCCTCTCCTCTTCTCTCTCTCATGTTAGGTTTGCTGGCAGGAGACAGGAGAAAAGGATTGAGATCAGAGTGTTTGTTCCCGAGGACCTTCTCTGGAAGGATACTGCAGGTTGTCCTGTGTCCTGTGGTCATCTCTATTCCTTGCCAGGTGGCCTTCCTCAGGTCCTTTCTTCCTGTGTGGTTCTGGGTGTCTGCAGTTCCTTTTGGGCCCGAGAGGGTTAGTGTCTATCTTGTTCTAACCCGTAGCTCCTGTGGCATCCCTGTGGTCCTTCTGTATTCTGACTGCCTGTGCATAGTCTTATTCAAGGTTTATAAAGTTGTATTTCTTTCATTGGGCCTTTAATTGACACAGTTGGCCATTTGAAACAAATTTTTTATTGCCTATGAATAGCAAAAGTTTAAATGATAAAGGACTACAAAATGAAATAGTAAATTTAAAGTAACTTTAAGGACAATGTTCATTTTTCTTTTGTGATCCATTGACTGAAAAACTTTTCAATTCATTTCCTAATAAAAACTAATAGTAGAGAAGTCTGGGCGGTAAGAGGGACTCGACCTGCCCACAATTCCCCCTGTTGAGGTCCACAGTGTCTTGAGAGGTGAGTTGGCATTAAGGACCTGGGAATCGTGAATGGTTCACAGGCTGTAGGTCTTGCAGTTGATTGTTAAGGAAAAGCAAAACGAACTCTCAAGGGTAGCTCAGAGGGAATCAGCTGGCTGAAGCTAAGCAGTTCTCTTCTGGAGTCAAGTGGGAATCTCTTTCAGGAGAATTCTCAGGAGGGAATTGAGGTAGGAATTCTAGATATTGTATTCTCCAGACTATAGAACCCAGTGGTATTTGAATTAGGACAGAATCCACAGCACTGAAGCTAAAAGGGCTATGCTTTTGCTAGCAACAGCAAAAATATCTTCTTGTTTGTTTGTAATAACAACTGACATCTAGCTTATCTCTACTATTGCTTCATATTTTAAGCACAAACTATAAATGCTGTTTCAAAATTAATTGTATCTGCCATGATTCTATCAATTAAAAAACATTTCAGATAAGTTATTTTTTCTCAGGGAAGCATGAATACTGCTCAGATATGACAGACCAGAGGCACTATGAAACATTCAATATTCTTGTGAACTCTTTGTGGCTTGCACATATAGCTACTTATCTGTGTCTCTTTCATTATAGCTTTATACCCCATAGAAGCAGGTGATTTATTTTTCCTGAGGAATCCTATTTTGGAAAGGTAATGAGATGGATATTTATTTGGAATAGTAGAGGGAGAAGGAGTCCTGTGCATAGGCAATGCTATTGGGAAGTGATTCGAGAAAGGATATTAGCCACACATTTCATGCGATGAGAGGGGAGAGCTCGTGTGCTTGGAGATGGTGAGTCCAGGATGTGCTGAGCAGTTCTTGTTAATTCCTATAGCAGTGTTCTAATCAGTGGTTAATGCGTAGGATGTGTGATTAGGAAAGATAGGATAATCCTTTGAATATGTGGTCTCAAGCTGGGGCTTCTTTCAGTGTCCCACAGTTACCTGGTCCCAGAGAGAAGATTTTTTTTTTTAATATATATTTATTGTCCATAATGAGTTACATTATTTAGTGGGCAAACCATGCGTTGTTATCCCGAATTCCCCAATTCCCCCCCTCCCCATCCCTGATCAGTTGTATATCCTCCTCCGTGGGCTGTCTGTATTAGTACTTGTGGCAAGGGATCCTGTATATCTTAGTACTCATCCCGGTCTTCCTGGCCCAAGTGTGTTGTTACAGGCACATTACATTCCTTGGTCTGAGTACCCCGGCTACTCTTACTTTGTGGACCTCTATATTCTAATGGGAAAGGTTTTTATTTTCTTCACAGGGACTTACATAGAAAACACTGGAGATTTATGTTTTAAAGAATTCATCCACTGAGGGTATATTTTACTCCTACAATCTCAGTTTCTTTTAACTATGGTTCTGATTATTATTAAAGTTGACAAAATTCTGGTTGTAATGCAACAACTCAAACAACAACGTGCTTTTTTGGCTATTAAATTCTCCCATCCAAGTACTAACCATGCCTGACCGTGTTTAGAGATAGGGTGCATTCAGGGTGGTATGGCCGTAGACTTGGTTACTAAATTCTAATGATGAAAGGCATTGCTTTTCTTCTTTTAAATAATCTCTCCTAGTATTTCCATTGTACTGTTTTTTCATCCTGCCAGATTACAAGCCTTGTTTTATACCTTGCTTTATATAACCATAAAGAGTGTCAAAGGAAAATAGTCTTGATTTTTATTATTGTTAGTAAAGACAGGGTTTTTTTTTCTTGAGGTGAAAGCTCTCGAATGTGAGGAATGCAAGTATAAATTGCGTAAGCACAAATACCCTCAAAATGCCTTCTCAATTGGGAGCAGGGCAAGCCACGGTGAGTCAGCTGTCTCCTCAGGCTCTTGTCTCCCAACAGCCACTGACTTCCTTAGTGACCTTGGCCAACTTGATCTGACTGCATTTTAGTTTTCTCTCTTGACAACCGCGATTTCCTTCTCCTCACCTGCTTTCCCCAAATGTATTGGAGAAGGACACATTATCCATTTCAATAAAAAGCAATGCTTAATAACTCAGTTGTGTTTTGAGAACACAATTTATTGACATTTCTTTTTACTCTGTAAGCACTACCAGAAAAAATTAAATTCCAAGGACCTTTTAATGAAGTCTTCTAGAATAAAGGCTAGAAATTCATTTCCATGTAAGTATTCTCTTCAGGCTAGGTTCTTTTAAATATGAGAAGTTGGTTTAACAAGCCTACAGCTTGAGTATCCTCGCTTTATTAGTTAGCAAATGATTCTAGGTTTTATCACATTTTATTGTCAATCTCAGCTTTTGGGTGCTTTGGAATTCAAAATTATATGCTCAGCTGACCCTTTAATTAGCTCTCATTCTGTCTCACATGATTTATAACCTGGTGGCTCCCATGTAAAAATGATATATGAGTTAATGAACTGGAGAGGCAAAATAGGCTCCCACCTCTGTTTGGTGCATCTCTCTGCTTGGGGACAAGTACTGAGGACAAGAGAAGCAGCATCCATGTCCCCTCCTTCATTTACCCTGAAAGACAGGAGACCCCAGTTTTTGTTTTGCTTTGTTTCGTGGTTTGTGAGTTTTTGTGTTGGTTAGGAAACATAAGAACATTGATTCAGGAATTTTGAAATGGTGTTTTAAAAGAGACCGGAGAGAGGACCTTGACTATAATTCTCTTATTTTGCATTTTTATTTTATTGTTCTCAATGCAGATTGGAGGTAAAGCGATGCCAAATTTGTTCTCTCAGCTTCGGCAGTCATTTATCACCGTTAGTTGGAGAAGTTGACAAGTGTTGGGAGAGGACATTGGACACTGATGGAGTCACTGAGTCACAGCAAGTGTGTGTGGGGGGGGGTGGAGAGACAGGGTCTTTTCCTAGAAAGTGGGTAGCAAATGATCAACAAATATAAAACATGGTAATTCTCAACTTGTGTGGGTGGCAGGTGAATACTAGGAAGCTCAACTTTACCAGTTGAGATAGCACACATCAATGGACCTTGTAATTTTTGTCTTTCCCTGACTGGTTTATTTCCCTCAGTATAGCATCCTAAAGGCTCATTCACTCACATCTTTGGATGTGGCAGAATTTCCAAGGAGGAACAAGCTTTGGCAGTCATGAAGAACAGCAGAGGGAAATGTGAGTGGCAGACAGAGAACTGAAAGAGACAGATAGCGCAGGAGGTTAGAGTAAGGAACTGTCAACAAGTGTCATAGTCCTAAGACCTCTGCCAAGGTTCTCAGCATCCCCACGAGCCATGGTGAACCTGCTCAGTGCACAATTCTTCCATAGGTCTAGGGCCCAGCTGAGTAATATAGAGTACACATTTCTCGAACCAAAGAAGATGAAAGTATTCCATTACCTGAGAGTTCCCCCCACCATCTTCCCACTGAATCATTTATTTTGAAAAACTGTAACAGGATGGAAAAGTTGTGTAAGCTCTCCATGTGCAAGCTCACTAGTTGGTAGCAGGGTGCCACTTTTCCTTCATCTCTATTCTCTGTAGATTTTGTCTTCATTTTGTTTCTCCTTAACATTTCTAACTCAATTGCAGACACCATGACATTTCATCCTTAAATACTTCTGCATGTAGCTAGCTGATCATGTTCAGAACATGCGACGCTATAAAACTTTCATCTATTATTTATTTTTAAATTTCTAACTTAGTCCCACTCATGTCCTTTGTAGCTTGTGCTCTGATTGTCCTATATCTGTGCTCTCTTCTAATTTGATGTGGCTCAAAAACAAGGAAGTAGTTCTTTGCTTGTTAAGAGGTGACAGTTTTGAACAGATAAGCCAATGGCTCTATAGACTGTCTCCCAATTTTGATATGTTTGATGGTTTCTCCTGATTAGATTTCATCTTAAAAGCACTTGGCAGGAATGTTCCATAGGTGATGTTGTGTCTTTCATATGAACAGTATCAGGCGATTCATGCTGTTACTTTGTCCCAGTGTTGGTCTTTCTAAACTTGATCTCTTGCTGAAGGTGTATCTGCCAAATTTCTGCATGGAAAGGGTATCTTTCCCCCTTTTACAATTAATAAGTAATCTGTTGGGAGATACCATGAGACTATAAATATCTTGCTTCCTAAGAGCCTTATGATGGTGGCACCTACACCTGCATCTTTCCACACCAGCTAGGCTAGAGTGAGACTATACCTCAAAAAACAAACAAACAAACAAACAAACAACAACAACAAAAACAGGACTGGAGAGATGGTTCAGCAGTTTAGGTGCTTGCCTGAAAAGCCTAAAATCCTAGGTTTGATTCCCCATTACCCACATAAAGCCAGATGAACAAAGTGGCATGTACATCTGGAGTTCATTTACAGTGGCTATAAAGGCCCTGGTGTGCCCATATTCTCTCTCTCTCTCTCTCTCTCTCTCTCTCTCTCTCTCTCTCTCTCTTCTCTCTCTCTCTGTCTATCTTTCTCTGTCTCTCTGTATCTCTCTACTCACAAATAGATAAAATATTTAAAAATAAGATAAATAAAAACAACAACAAAAACTGTCAATGGCCAAGGTGTTAATACCTAGAGAAGTGCGATATAATAGGATGTATAGATTTTAGGGAATGGTAAAAGAGCTTTAAAAATCTTTCATATGGTAGGCTTATTTTTGCCCTCTATAGAGAAATTTCAGATGAATAAAAAGTTTCTTCATTAAGGTTTATCAGCAAATTTATTTCAGTTCAGAGGATGGTTTGTTTATTCTTGCAACAAAAAATGATTGCATACTGTGAATTTCATTCGGTCTGGAATATTTTCTCTAAGTGCATCTTACATTAATTCTTATATGTGTTGCTAATTAGTGTGGAAGGTTTGGATGAACATTAAATATGTACATGTGCATTGATGACTGAAGTTCCTAACCTAAAGAGCATGCCCACCCTGGCATTTGACAGTCCTTAGCAGGGTGGCTAAGGCGTATACTAGGAAGCTTTCAGAAGTGAGGTGGTGGTGATACAGGAAAATTGGGGTGCTTAGGAATAATCCTGGAACCCCAAATCCTGAGTTCTTATCTGTTAATTTAACCAAAGAATTGGCAAAGCAGACAGAAGAATGATTTTTAAAAATTTATTTGTAAGAAGGGAGGGGGAAAGGGAGGGAGGGAACAAGGAGGGAGGGAGGAGAATAGGCATGCAGGGCCTCTAACTACTGCAAACAGACACATGATGCACCACACTGTGCATCTGGCTTTACGTGGGTACTGAGGAATCGAACCTGGGTCTTAGACTTTGTAGGCAAGTGCCCTAACCACTGAGGCATCTCCCCAGCCCAAGAATGATTTTTTTAAACCACCGCATTTTATTCAAATATATTAGGGATGGGATCAGGAAGAAGTCACCTTGTGGCCCAAGAGCCCATGTGGAAGAGCAATCATGGGTGCATTCTTTCTGTCACACAGTCCTTGAGCCATTGGAGGGTGTGGTGGAGATGTTTCATGACATGCTGAACACTGTCACTTCTCAGCACTTTGATGACTTTTGAGTCTCCCTTGCAATCACCACCATCTGAAAACAAGAAACTTCTTAAAGCACTAATACACAGGCATAAATGTATTTACAAGGCAATTTGGTGGGCATAATATATTCCATGTACTCAAACAATAGGAATATCTTCTCCCCTAGGACTTGTGACCTTCCCAGCCATAGGCTTTTGACTAGATTTTGAGTATCAGACATGAATTTCCCTCCCTGTTTTTTTAACATGCAAATATTGGCCCTGAAAGGAAGGGTGAAGCTCCTCTTATGTACCCTGTACTCTGACCTATTTAAATCTGACTGCCTTTGTTCTAAATCCTGGAAGAGGTGCTGCCAGACTTCATTTAAAAGAGATCAGTGAATATTTTGTAGCATCTAGAGAAGGTCAGAGAACATCCTGGGTAGAAGCCCAGCAGAGCGGGGAAGCAAAGCGCTGGGAAGACGGCTGGGCATGGAAGGAAGAGAAGATTCCTTTGTGGGCAGAACAAAAGGCAAAACTTCCTTTTTTTCAGCTTTGCCTAGGGCCCTCTTTATCCAGAATCACCCGAGATACCACTGGAGCTCACCTTCCTGGTATGAAGGCAGTTTAACCTACCTGACTGTGGAAAGGCAGCCCTGCTGAGGAACCTCGGACTGGCATTGGAATGTTACCTGCAGGACTTCCGCCTAAACTGGAACAACACTCCACACCCTACCATAATTTGTTCATGCCTTATGCTCAAACTATTCCTCTCTGTCATAAGAATTAATGATCTTCAAGGTTCCAAATGTATGAATCAGACAACTAGCAGGCACTCCGAAAATTTTTTTTGACTCTCTATGAATCAGTAAATTGAGAGCTCAAAAGACAAGCGGGCTTCACACAGGAGCAGAACTTGCTCATGACCTTGGTTTCCTACTTCTCGTCTTATGGTCCCACGCTTGGCCTCTGCCCACCATACCTGTGCATGAGTATTATTTGCTACTACTGAGTTCTTTTTATTGTTGTTTTCTGATTTAGAAAAAAAAAAAAAACAGTTGAGCAATGGGACCATGAGAACAATGGGGATGTAGAAATTTTGGGGTGTTTGAAAGCATCAGAACCTGATCTTGGCTCTTGGGTGAGCCATAATTCAGGAGCTAGGGTGCTGGACCCTCAACGGTCCTACAAAGTTTCCACTGAGTCAGTGGTCTTCCAGGTCATTGTCTTAAGAATTGAAACCCACAGACCAGAAGATAAAGTTTAGAAAGATTTTACTAGAGAGCTTATAGCTTATAGAGATAGAGCTTTCTAACTTACAGAGATGGAACTTAAGAGATGGAAGAAATATAGAACTGCCCAACTTCGTAGAGTGGGTATGAGAGTTTGAATAATGTCCCCCAAAAGAATTAAAGATTTATTAAAATTATTAATTGTCTCCAGGCTTCTGGCTAGAGGAAGTGCCACTTTGGCCTAGCCTCCTGGGGACTCACCCTTTCTAATTTGGATATAAAATACTAAGGATAGATATGCAAATGAAGAGCCAAAACCCTGGTCTGGAGTTCTGCATTTTGTGAATCACAGTTTGTTACAGTGTGCTTGCTTGGTGTTGGTGGTGGGCCGCTCTCTCTCTCTCTCTCTCTCTCTCTCTCTCTCTCTCTCTCTCTCTCTGCTTGCTTCTGTGAAAGGGGGCCAGCCTTTCCTTAACTTCTTTCCCTGGATCTGTTCAACAAATATTTTCCTACCCAAATCGTTCCTGGTTTGGAGATTCATCCTAGCGGCGTGTGGCTGACTACGACAGTGGGTTTCTCAGAAAACGGAAAAGTCCACCTAGAGACCCTGATGGGGGTCTTTTATGGACTGAATGGGGACTGAACTGATCTGTTTAGCCCTGACACAAGCTGTCTAGATAGGGAGTCAGGTTTTCTGGAAAAGGGCAATATTTCAGGATCCTTAATCTTTCTGGGAAGGGCATAACCTTATCTCTTCTAGGAAAGGGCAACTCCTCTAGGGAAGAAGAGATAAGGAAAGGCCAGCCCCTCTGATATTTCTGACCTGTAGCAAAGTAGAGGATTCTTTTGAGATAAGTATGACCCAGATTCTCTCTCAAGCCGCTCAAAGGCATTCCTCGCCATTCAGAAGGAAGGGGCTGTGTTATACCTTAACTGTCTCAATGATTTCTGTGTACAAGGAGGTGTACTTCTGGGAGGCAAGAGAATATTTCATATCATGCAAGAGATTATGACAAGACAGATTAGAAAATAATTTACTCAATGAGCCCATTTTTCACTGTAAGAAATATTTATTTGCAAGCAGAGAGAGGTAGGGGGAAAGAGAGAGAGAGAGAGAGAGAGAGAGAGAGAGAGAGAGAGAGAGGAGAGAGAGGAGAGAGAGAGAGGAGAGAGAGGAGAGAGAGAGAGAGAGGAGAGAGAGAGGAGAGAGAGAGAGAGAGAGAGAGAGAGAGAGAGAGAGAGAGAGAGAGAGAGAGACTGAATAGGCATGCCAGAACATCCAGCCATTGCAAACAAACTCCAAATGCATGTGCCATTTTGTGCATAAAGCTTTACATGGATACTGGGAACTGAACCTGGATCCTTAGGCTTTGCAAGCAAGAACCTTACCTGCTGAGCCATCTCTCCAGCCCTTTTTCATTGTTTTCAAGAAACTCAACCCTTTGTGATCATAATCATCCTTATAACTGTTACCAGTACTTACCAGAAAGTCTATATAGACAAGGTGTCCTTGGTTTAAGATTCTGTTGTAGAAATTCCCTGTGACAAACAGACAAAGCTGTTTCAACAAGAGGAGAGTGGAGTTTCATTTATTATTATTACGCATTTAGGAATTTACACCAGCAGGCCAAGCATAGATGAAGCATTTGGCCCCAAGCCCCTGTTACAAAGGGGTTTTATAGGGTACAGAGATGTGCACGTGACATCACATGTAAATTAACAAATCAGGTAGAACACAAGAGAGTGCAAAGTTTAAAATGGGTTCCAGAGAAATGTAGATAAGCCTCTGTTCTCACCTCCTCCCCTACCTTCCTTCTTGATCAAAGCTTGTAGAATTTATAGCCCAAATGGCAGGGCCAGTTAACAAAAGCAAGTTAAGTCACAAGTTGTATTTGGTTTATAATGGTTCCTGGAAGTACAGATGACCCCATAGACACAGACAAGGGAGTGACAGCAAGAATTCTCAGTCCTCTGTTATCTCATCCTAAGCTTGTGTTCACAGACCTCAAACAGTTGCTGTCTCTGTCTCCATGTAACCTTCCAAATTTGAGTAATATTCCTTCAGTAGTGTTTTTAGCAATATCCTAATCTTCCATTACAATTCAAGTACAGTGTCTGTTTTCAGTTTCTAAGTATTATATTTGTAGATACTTTCATTCCTTGAAAATAGTTCATTTTCCAAAAAATTAAATGATCTTTTTGAAAGAACTTTTAGATTTATAAAAAAGTTGAAAAAAAGTTTCCTGAATGGGCTGGGGATATAGTTCCGTGGTAGAGCATTCACCTAGCATGTTCAAGGTCCTGGGTTTGATTCCTAGCACTGCAACAAACAAATAAATATATATATATATTTTTTTGGTTTTTTGAGGTAGGGTCTCACTCTAGCCCAGGCTGACCTGGAATTCACTATGTAGTCTCAGGGTGGCCTCAAAATCATGGTGATCCTCCTACCTCTGCCTCCCGAGTGCTGGGATTAAAGGCATGCACCACCAGGCCTGGCTTAAATAATAATTTTTAAAAGTACTGAAATGGAAATTTTGGGGTTCCTTGTCAATACACTAATATATATGCCCATTAACCAACAAATTTAGAGTACCCTGGATTCTTGTCATATGGACTTAAATAAAAACTAGAGGGTAAGATTTAGAGAGACTTTGGTAAAAGAAGGCAAGAGGAGAAAGTGAAGAGAGCTCCTGCCATGTGGAGGGCTGGAGGGGATAGAGAGCCCATGTGGAGTAGGGGTCAGGGGATTACTCCCCTCGTCTTAGACCAGCCAGGCCGAGATGTGGGGAAACTCAACAGACCATGGAGGCTCAGAACTGATGAACTTGTAGGCCCAGAGAGCTTGCCCCAACCCTGGTAAATGGATTTATAACCTTATGGTGGTGGGTCCTATCTTCCATTTCAGGTGAGCCAGAGAGAGATTGATTGTTCTGGGTTAGAGGCTGTCTCAGGAAGTTCTGGTGTCTTAAGCTTGACCAACCACAATGTCAGGATCAGACTTAAACTTTCCAGGAATCCTCCCTCCCAGGGAGGGGCTCAGGTTGTTTATGGAAAAACAGATTAGGGAACTCCTTTAGGCAAGAGCTAAAGAGAAGCTGGATTCTTCTCTGATCTCTAGCAGAATGGAGACTGCAAAGGCAGGACCAAGGATATTCCTGCCTGTTTACTTTCAGACCCCAGTCCCACTACACTGCCTCAGTACAGAGAGTTTCTATACACTCCCCTTCCTGCCTGTCAGTTTTCCTTATTGATAACATAATAGTTGGTACTAAGACATTTATTAATAGTGGCTGATTCAGAACTGATACATGACATTAGCTAAAGCCCATGGTTTGCATTAGAGTTCCCACTGTATGGTTGCCAGTTACATAGTGTCATATATCACAGCATTTTTCAGAAAAGCTATACTGCCCTGCAAATCCGTGTACTCACCTGTTTAGCTCTGCCACCCTAAGACTGAAAAACACTGACCATTTTGCTCTCTCTCCACAGTTTGCTATCTCTCCACAATTTGCTATCTTCTGCCATTCCCAGAATCATATATTTGGAATCACAAA
>PVHP010016066.1:0-36515 GCA_004024765.1 Zapus hudsonius | reverse complement strand
AGGGGGGGAGGAGGAGGAGAAAGAAGGGGAGGGGGAGGGGAGGAGAGAGGAGGGGGAGGAGGAGGGGGAGGAGGAGGAGAAAGAAGGGGAGGGGGAAGGAGGAAGGGGAGAGGAGGAGGAGGAGGGGGAGGTAGATAATGACATCTGGATAAGGAGTAGGTCCTGCAGGGCAGGGGAAGATAATGATCAGAAATGAGACAGAAAACATTTTGGGTGGGTGAGGAGGGATGGGTGCCAGAGTGAAGTGTGTGGTTCAGGAGGAAGTGGAAGCTGGCGGATGGGGAGCAGGGGAGGCAGAGGAGCTGCATCACACCCCACGCCCGACGCACCTGACGCTCACTGACTGTCAGCCAGGTCGGGGCCCAATACTCCCCTGCACTGAAGCAGCCCATCTCAGTACCCCTACCAGGCAGGTTCGGTGCCTTTCCAATAGGTGCTGTTCTGGTCTCTCTGTTCAACAATGGAGCGCAGAGACAGAAGCCATTGCCAAGTTCACTCAGCTTTAAGCTGGAAGGTCAGGTTTTGACGCCAGGCCACCTGTTGAGAGCTGCTTCTCCAGAAGTGTGCCACGGCACTTTTGTTGGAAGTTCTCTGTGCTCACGAGCACCCAGGGAGACAGTTGCCCAGTGTCAAGGACGGCTCAAGGGCAGAGGCGAGGTGTGGCTGTCCTCATTCTGCCCTCTGAAGGGATCTTCTGTGCATGAATCATCACGTCTTGAGCCTGTGGACATGGTGAAGTCCAAGAATGTTATGGAACAAACTGCGTGTGCCTTTGTGGTGCCTGGTTAGCTATGAAAGCTGGTGCGAGCAAGAGCCAGGGGCCTGGGGCCACCTTAAGGTGGTAGAAGCCTCCTTCCTCGTGCTCACGTCTGTACTAATACTCAGCACGATTCCCTGTGAGCCCAGAACCTAAGTCATCATTCCTTATGCTTCCTGTGGACACGTTCCCTGCATTCAGCGGACATACTGGGATCTCTTCCTGTTCTCTAAGGACAAGGAGTAGGTTTTTATTTCACCAAATGCTTGGGTCCCTACATTCCTAGCGTGAGCCATGCTGATTCAACCGCTCCTGCGTCCTGGAAAACTTCATTGAAAGAAATGAGCAATGCACACTGACAGGACCTGTGTCCCTTCTTTCTGAAGCAGGCAGGCCTCATGAAGCCTCTAGTGTCCTCGTTCAGTAAGATTTCATAGAAAAGGGAGAGTGGGCTTTGTTACTAAAGCTTGCGTGTACATGCCCGGTGCCTCTGATCACACATGGTCCTGGGAAGAGAGGACGACTGGACAGTTTGGGACTCACTCTCTGATTAGAAGTCTGATGCTGCAAACCTTCTCCTCAGCAGTTGCTTTCCAAGGGGTCGGATTGCATGGCAAGCTGATGTGTTCCAGGAGTCAACACAACCATGTGACAGTGGCGTTGGGGATTTTGGGTGGCCTTCTGTTTCAGTTTGGAAGTTTGGTGTTTTCCATCCCCCCCCTTTTAATTTTTTTATTTTTTGCATTTACTACCGGCCTTGCCTTAAGCAAGGATATCACCTCATGTAAGGAACTCAGTTCTCACAGTTTCAGAACTGCTTGGGAAATTGATTAGTCATAGCATAAGCTTTCTAAGATTGCTGGGAGCTTGGATGGACTTTCAGCTGCCTTCCTTCATTTTCAGCCTAGATTTGAGGCCAGGGGTTGTTAGCGTGTTAGCGGAGATGCTCAGGAAAGACACAGTTCCCTTCTCCTCCATGTGACCTGTGTTTGTAACAAGTCATTACTGCACTGCGACCCTCCACTCCTGGCTGAGTGAAAGCTTTGCCAGGGGCACAAGCTGCAGAGCCTCAGGGGAGAAGGGATTACCTCACATATTGGTCTCTCATATTGAAGCAGGGCTTCAAGGGCCCCTCACCAGATCCCCTCCACATAAGTGTCTTTCTGAGGACCATGACTATCTGTGCCCTGAAGTCCATGCTCTTGGAAACTGTTCTTATAGGGTCTCTTCCAGCAAGCATGCTTTTTAAAAAATATATATTTTATTTATTCATTTTCAAGCAGAGAGAGAGAGAGAGAGAGAGAGAGAGAGAGAGAGAGAGAGAGAGAGAGAACCAGGGCCACCACCCTGTGGGTCTGGCCCATGTGGGACCTGGGGAATTGAACCGGGGCCTTAGGCACTGGAGGCAAGTGCCTTAACCGCTGAGCCATCTCTCCAGCCCAAGCATGCTTTTTAATAAACAATCACCATATAGAAATGTGTAGTTGCTTCATTGGGCTGGCATGTATGTGGCCCTGAGCCCCCAGATCAGTTCCCTGTGACTGCTGTCACCGTTCTTCACATGGGCAGTGACTTTAATACAAATTAATCATCTCACAGTTCTGTGGTTCACAGCAAGGGTGTCACTGGGGCGCGTGGGGGCACCAGCAGGGCAGAGCTCCTTCCTGGAAGCTTGAAGAACAAGAATTCCTTGTCTCTTCTAGTTCCCAGACGCCACCTGTGCTCTGGGCTCATGGCCCTTTCCGCCGTTTTCAGAGCCTCTGATGGACACAAATCCTCTCACACTACCCTCTTTGGAATGAAGTCTGGCCCCTGAAAAACCACCTCATTCAAGATCCTTAGCCTAAATCCCATTCCCAGAGTTCCTTTAGCATGGAAATGTTAAAAACGAAATAGTCACCAATTCTGAGGATGAGGATGGGGATGTCTTTGCACCTCATTTCAGCCTACCGCAGATCATGAGACTAAAGGCCTTTTATCTACTGTCGGTCTCCTCTGAGTGGATTCCTCTTTGGGGAGCCAGCTTGTGCTAGGGCTTCAAGGCGCGTAGGGAACACTTGCACATTTCACACTCATACAATCTCAGGATCTCTCAAGATCACGTTGCTCAGAAGTGGTGTGAGCCTGGACTCCAACTCCAGAGACAGACGTTTGCCCTGCAGTGCCTCAGGAGGTGTGACTCCCTGGCTTTCAAAACTGTTGGAGAGGAAGGCTCATAGAATGGTTCCTACAAGATTAAAAAGCGAACAGCATCTTTTATAAGAATATCAGAGCAGGGAAAACTGGGGTTGAACCTCAGGAATGTACCAGTGCAGGAAGGAGCAGGGTATGGTGGTTCGTGCTTGTAATCCTGGACGTGAAGGAGGGAGATTGCAAGTTTGAGGCCAGCCTGGGCTAAACGAGCTTTTAGGCTAGCCTGGGCTACATAGAAAGACACCCCCCTCAAACAACAAAAAGCAATGGAGGATGAGACCTGAGACCATGAAGGTGGGGTTTCTGCCAGGTCTAGCATGTCCATCTGTGAACATTCTTCATCACTTTGCAAAGTAAAACACCTGTCCCATCTCACAGGTGACAGGGAATTAGACACGGGTGTTAGATCTTTGTCTTCTATTGGGAGAACAAATAAGCCATGTTTTTTCATATTTATTGCCAATAATTAGATCCACTGTATGAGCAAGTCTTACAATGACACCCCCGTTTCCCTCCTCCTTGTCCTCAACCCGCTGGGGGCCCCCCTCAGTGGACTTGCTGGACCTGTCAGTCCACGGGATGGGAGTTATGGATCGTACCAGAGGTAGCCAGTTTTTTTTTCTTTGTGTGTTGTTGCTGAGGGGGGCGATGGCTCTGGGTGTTCTCCCCCACCATGGCTCTTACAATCTTTCTGCCCCCTCTTAAATTTACTTCCACAAGTGAGTGGGGCCAGGGTCTTTCCTGGTAGGGCTTTGTGCCCACAGCACCAAGCACGGGACACGAAGGCTAAGATCTGCGGACAAGCTCATTGTCACAGTCTTGGCCTCATTAGACTAGTGGAGGTGTGCGGAATCTTAGCAAGTCCGAAGGAACGCTGGCCTGCTCTTTCTCCCCTTGTCTTCTTAAAATCTTCTCCATCTCCCATGCAGAGGAGGCTATGCCTTCCTGGACACACTTAAAAAAGGGTTGGTGAAACCGACTGTAGGCCAATACCTGAGATTCTGGCAAGAGAGGAGCCACCACAGTCATACCGTGGAGGATCCATATGGAACCCCGCAGAGAAGGACGGGAGGAACGAGGGACCCACAGCCACAGACATTCAACCTACACAGGATAAGCCAGTGAGACAGAAACCAATGATCTTCGACACAAAGACCCCTAAACTCACGATCTTAAACCAGCCTTAATACTCATCCACCACGACTCAGGGAACTGAGCGGAAGAGGGGGCGGAAAGATTGTAAGAGCTGTGGTGGGGGAGACTATCCACAGGCTTGGCACCCTTCAGTATCAACACACTTGGGCCATGAGGACCCGGCTAAGTACTAAGCTATCCAGGGTCCCCTGCCACAGGGACTGATCCAGACGGCCCACGGAGGAGGATATCCAGCTGATTGGGGATGGGGAGGGGGGCATTGGGGATAACAACTCATTGTTTGCCCACTGAATAATGTAACTCATTATGGACAATAAATATATATTTAAAAAAATAAAATAAAAAATTGAAAAAAAAAAAGGGTTGGTGAGAGAGAAACCGTCTGCCGCAAAGTCACCCACTTGCACTGCACGCGTGCCTCAGTGAGTTTTAATGTGCTCCCAGCGTTATGCGCCCATTGATTACTCTCACTTGGAGGCATTTCTGGCCCCTCCAGAGACACAAACACTCCCTTTCTAGCCGCAGCCCAGTCCCACAAAGCCGAGAGTCTGTCCTTTGTTTTTCTCTCTGCCTTTTCTGGGCATTTTACTTGAATGCCAATACCCTGTCATAAATCCGTTTAGCTACCCTATGTGGCGTTTGGGGCGCCAGGCCTGGATTTCTCCCCGTCCCCCTTTCCCCTGGCAAACAGCAGCCACTCTGCCCCAGCCAGTTGTGTTAAACAGGAGTTTGATCGAGAGCCATTGCCATCACTGTAATGAGTTAAGGAAGAGAGGGGCAGACGGTGAGCCTGGGGAGGGGGCTGGGAGCTGTGGTTTTCCCGTTCCCATGAGCCACCCAGCTGCCCTCTGGTTGCTCCCCAGTGGCCATCACTCCTGCACTGACCGGCTCTGTGTGCCCTTTCCTAGGGGCTCCACTGTGAGTTCCAGTTCGAGCTGTCTAGTGTGCTGTGTGATACCTTAAAATTCTATATTGGCCTGGTGTGGTGGCCCACGCCTTTCATCCCAGAACTGGGGAGGCTGAGGTGGGAGTCTTGCCGTGGCCAGTCTGAGACTCCATAGTGAATTCTAGGTCAGCAAGACCATACCTTGAGAAAGCACACACACGTACACGCAATTGCATATTTCTGTAGCAGAAGCAAATTGCAGCTAGCCCAGCCTTGGCCTCTTGGGCTGCGTGCACAGAACGGAAGCAGAACCCTCACTCTGTGCCACGCCGACTTTCAGGCCGGCTCCAAAGGTCAGCCTTTCTCAAGACATTATGCTGGGTGTGTCGGGGTTTGTGTTTGGGGAGTTGTTATTGATTTTGCCTTCCTGGCCTTGAACCATCCCTGTTAACACACAGATCGACTCAGCACCAGACACTGGGCTCACAGCTCAGTTCTCTCTCCCAGTACCTGTGTGCTTTCTGCTGTCGTAGTGGGATTAGGCTAAATGTCCCCAGGGGCCCACAGGAAAGGCCACGATTTCATAGAGTGGGTCTGGATCCATTCAGCCCATACTCACGCTAACATGTATTGAGTGCCTGCTGAATACCAGGCTTCAGCACCTAGTGTCACCACGTGTGTAACCTCTTCCTCCTCGCTCGCAGGGTCGGCCGGAGGCCCGTGCTGCTCTGTTCCATCATCTTCATTCTGATCTTTGGACTGACGGTAGCGCTGTCCGTGAACGTGACCATGTTCAGCACCCTCAGGTTCTTCGAAGGATTCTGCCTGGCTGGGATCATTCTCACCTTGTATGCATTACGTAAGTACGACCTGTCCGTCGCTCGTCCTTGAAGCGTGAGCAGGAGTGTGGCTGCCTAAGAGGTTGCTTTGGGGGCACAACCTTTCAGGCCTCGGTGGTGTGAGGGAGGCAACTCCAGCCCCCCCCCCTCGGTCCTCTTCAGCACGTGTCAAGGGATGTGCAAGTTTCCATAATGTCTTAGAAGTGACATTTGGCCCAAGCTGCTGTGGAGGGGCTTCTGGTTTCCTCTAGAACTTTCTGCATTGGCACTCTGTGCACTTCCAAGCCCAGTGCATCATGGGTTCGAATCCTCAGGACATACTAGAAGAGCAAGTGGTGTTTGCTGTGGTGTCAAAGAATGAAGAGAATTTTCTGTGGCATGTCACACGCTTATGGCCTCTGTTATCTCTGCTGTCAAATATGGACGTGTCTTACTTGTAGTTGATTGTCTTGGAGACAACCACTTACCCACCAGGATGGGCGGGGAGGGGAGGGAGGGAGAGAAGGGGAAGGGAGGGAGGGGAGGGCAGAGGAGGGAGGGGAGAGGAGGGAGCATCTGCGGCAGAGATGTTTCCCTTCCTGAGCGCGTGTGTCCGCCCCACGTGGACAGCTGCTGGGAGCTCAGGATGGTAATTACCTATAGTTTAGCTTTCCCTCTCTGACAGCATGAGTAAGAGTCAGGTCTAGAGTAGATGGTAATTTCTAGCAGGATACAATAAGAGAAGCTCTAATTCTCTTAAATTTGCATATGGACATCTTCCTCAGATAACTTTAAATTTTGTTCCACTGGAAACATTCTCAGCTCATGACCCCGTGGTCTTGGACACAGGAAGAAACGGGCGCAGAAAATGGGTCCCGATGCATTCTTGTACCTGCAACCCGTTGTCACTCCTTCTGACACTGAGCTGAGGTGTTGTTTCTTAGGAACCCCATTCTCCTTTGTCGTCACTTGTGTTCTTTCGAGGAGGGCGTGACAGGCCGTAGGTCTAGGAGACCATGGGGTTTGGGAGTTTTGTTTCTTTAAAGAATAACATGGGCCTGGTGCTTGCAGTCCCAGGCTGCCATGGGTCTGTGAGAGAGGGCAGGCTCCCCATCCAGCCTGGTGGGGTCTTCTCTCCAGGCAGCTGTCCTTGCCAGGCTCTGATCGTCACAGGAGGACGGCCACCCAGTCCTTCCCTGTGGCCTGTCCATGAAAGGCAGCCTGCACATTGACAGAGGAGCGTCTGCCCTGTGAGAAGGTGGCAGACCATACAACCTGGGTCTCACCACTCCAGTCAGCAGTTGGGAAAATTGCCCTATGGCCCAGAAGGGATAGAGATCTCATGTTCCCACGGCTCATGATGGGCCGAGGCTCTGGAGACCTGGAGAGACCACCAGACCCCTCAGTCACATTGGTCGGGCTGAAGGAGGAGGGCAAGAGCTGTCCTCAGCCCAGCCAAGCCCTGGGGTGAATCGTACCTGAACTATGTCGATCAGCCTTGCAGACATGTTGGGATCATCGTGCTATTGGGCCCCATGAAATCCATTGCTGTGAAAAAGTGAGGCTAGAGAGGTTTCTTTAGATGCCATAGTGAGCTCTCTGTAGTGGCTCATGAACTCAGAGCCACGGACTTTACTTAGCCTGGAACGTGGCTCTGCCCCGATCTCCTAGGCAGAGAGTCCTCTTTCTTCTAAAAGACCCAGGTGCTGAATATTTTAGGCTTTATCAGCCATATGGCTTCTGTCACAGCGACTCAAGTCTACCATTAAAGTGTCAAAGTAGCTATACACAATATGTAGATGAATAACTGTGGCTATGTTCCAATAAAACTTTATTTACTGAAGCAGATGGTGGGCCATATTGGGCCAGTGGACCAGAACTTTCCAAGCACTGAGGGAAGTGCTTCCTGTGAGGAACAGACAGCACAGGCTTCAAATCCTGCCGCCTTCCTTTCTGTTAATGTCTTCAGGTTAATTTCTCCTTTGTTCCGTTTTGTAATTCCATTAGTTATCGCAGTATGTATGTGTTTGTGTGTGTGTGTGTGTGTGTGTGTGTGTGTGTTTGTGTGTGTATGTGTTGTGTGTGTGTAAGCAGCTTTAAATTTTTCTGCAATAGAGTGAGCTATTACAATGAACTTTTTTTATTTTGACATGAGATTATAGATTATTTTGACATGACTTTATTTCAAGATTATAGACATTTTATTTAAATTATATCTTTATTATCCATAGTTAGATACACTGAATGAGCAAATAATGTGTTGGTGTCCCCGTTTCCCCCATTTCCCTCCTCCCTGTCCCAATCAGCTGGATATCCTCCTCTGTGGGCAGTCTGGATCAGTCCATGGGGTAGGGGTTATGGATAGCCTAGGAGTCAACCCGGTTCCACCCCATTTGTTTAAGCCAGGCTAGGTGATGCACACCTTTAGCCCCAGCACTTAGAAGGCTGAGGTAGGAGGATCACTGCGATTTCGAGGCCAACCTGAAGTTACAGAGTGAGTTCAAGGTCAGCCTAGGCTAGAGTGAGACCCTACTTCAAAAAAAATTAAAATGGGCTTTTTAAAAAAAATGGGATTCATAGTTGAGCCTACGACCAGTGTCATTGCAATAAAACTGTCCAAGCCTCAGCCTGTGGACTTGGGACCAAGCCAAGGGAGTATTCTGGTAGCACAGTGAAAGTGAAGAAAAGCCGTGAAAGCAGCTTGGTGTTCATAAAAGGACTACAGACAATGGAAGTGGGGAGAAAATGGGTGAGAGATGGCAGAAGAAGCACCCTTGGCAATGGAATTAAAAAAAACAGGGCTGGAGAGATGGCTCAGCAGTTAAGGCGCTTGCCTGCAAAGCCTATCCACCTGGGTTCAATTCCCCAGTGTTCACATAAAGCCAGCTGCAGAGATGGTCATGCATCTGGAGTTTGTTTGCAGTGGCTGGAGGCCCTGGTGCACCCATATTCTCTCTCTGTCTCTCTTTCTCTGTGTGTGTGTGTGTCTCTCTCTCCCTCTTTTTTAAAAAATATTTATTCATTTTCAAGCAGAGAGATAGAGAGAGAGAGCGACAGAGAGAGAGAGAGAGAGAGCGAGCGAGAGAGAGAGAGCACCAGGGCCACCACCCTGTGGGTCTGGCATATGTGGGTACTGGGGAATTGAACCCAGGGCCTTAGGCACTGGAGCAAGTGCCTTAACTGCTGAGCCATCTCTCCAGCCCTCCCTCTCTCTGTCTCGCTCTCTCATATCTGTCTTTCTCTCTCTGCTTGCCTGGGTCAAGGTGGACTCCGGTGGCCCAGCTCTCTGAAAGTGTGTGCTCTCTCTCAGTCAATAGCAGTGTTTTATTCAGAAGTGGTGCGTGTGCCCGGGTAAAACTTGAGAAACTGACTTGAAGGAGTTATTGAAAAGCCAGGTCCCCAGGATGAAGTGGCTCTTAAGGCCAAAGAAAGGCATTAGACTCTGGGCGTCGCATTCCAGGGGTCCCAGCCTTCCCTCCCTCCTCTCGCAGAAGCTTTGATCTCACTTGAGGTCGCAGCAGCCGGGAGGGCCTGTCCTCCCTCGGAGCAGGCCTGGGCCTCATTCTTTCTGAACTCTTGCGGAGATGTTTGCTCTTTAGATTTCTTGGGTGTTTGCAGCGAGGGGGACTCTTGCAAGAAATGCTGCTGACTTCTGGCTGTTTTCTGCTGTCTTCGCAAGGCTGCCTGAGGATTCCGGGTGGTTTTTTTTTTTCTCCTTTGGATTTCGTTCTGAGCTCCTTGTGGTTTAATAGTCTACCCTTTAAACTTTTGTTTTCTTCAAGTTGCCAAAGGGTAAATGGTTGTGTAATTAGGACGTAAAATGGGGATTATTGGCGTCTTCCCAAAGACTCCTTCAGCAGCGGTAGAGGGACAGGCCAGGGCTCTGCAGGGCCACAGTCGCCTTGCCTGTCAGCCCGGAGTCCATCATGAGACACCGAAGGAATTAAGCACTCGTGGGCTGCCACACACACACACACACACACACACACACACACGCACGCACGCACGCACGCACGCACGCACGCACGCACGCACGCACGCACGCACGCACGCACGGCGGAACCCTTGACTTAGTCAGTTAGGGCCATAGACCTACAAAAGGAGCAAGCAAAAGTCATATTTCTTTGTTTAATAATACCGTCCACCCACGGCTGAAGAGACTGTCATTTCTCAAGCAGTCATGACCGACTGTGGAGTGGCTCTTTTCTGAGCAGGGTCTTGACATCACAGGCCATTGTTAAGATACGTCTTCTGGGCATGTTGGCACACACCTGTGGCCCCAGTTACACAGGAGGCTGAGGCAGGAGGATTGCTTGAGCCCAGGAGTTTGAAACCAGGCTGGACAACACAATGAGACACGTCTTAACAACAACAAAAAGAAGTCAAACGATTTCTTTTAAAAAAAAGCTAAGATTATTGATTTTTCAGTTGATTGGATGTTGGATGTAGTGTGACTTTCGCTTATTGCTTATTTTTCCTGGCTTGTTTTGCGTTGCTGGGGGTAGAGCCCAGGCCCTCACACTGTACCCCCAGCCCATGTCATTTGAACATGAAGACTTCTTTGAAAGTTCATGTGTTCATTAAGTCTCTGCTGCCACGACTTGCCCCTCCCTCCACCCCAGTTCTATTTTTCCAGTTTGAAATCATGGACTTGAAGCAAATGAATATAACAAGGTAACTTTCTTTATTTGGGGGGGGGGTCTCAGCCGCTCAAGGATGTTCTCATTATAACCCGCTTTAAGCTTAGTCAAGGCTAAATAATTGGATGGATTTTTTAAAAAAATATTCATTTTCAAGCACAGAGAGAGAGAGAGAGAGAGAGAGAGAAAGAGAGAGAGAGCGCACAAGTGCACCAGGACCACCACCTTGTGGGTCTGGCTTATGTGGGTACTGGGGAATTGAACCCAGGGCCTTAGGCACTGGAGGTAAGTGCCTTAACTGCTGAGCCATCTCTCCAGCCCAATTGGATGGATTTTATACATAATCAGTGACCAGAAATGTTCTCGATAACTTAGTGATAACTTTGCAACCCTAGAAGTCAAGACATAATAATCATTTGCTCTGGGTGGAGCGTCCTTCTTCTCCTCATGGGACACTAAGGGCTCATACTCTGGTGAAGGGTAGGATACTTTCAAGGGTGTGGGAGGATGACCGTTTTTCTTACGATCCTGTAATTGAAGTCCTGTCATTTGGGTTTCATTGCTTGTCTTTTGTCTCTGCTGCTGGCAATTTTGGAACTTTCATTTCTGGCAACGGGATTGTCAGCATCACCAGGACACTGGACATTCGTATTTTAAATCAACTGTCCCAGTGGTGGATGTGTGGGGATCGCTTGATCCCTCAGAGTGGATTCAGCCGCCTTGTGAGCGGTGGCTTCTGGGGAACAAATATTTGCCTTGAGTTTGGGGGGCAGACAAGTTCCGCAGGAATGTGTTCCCCTGGGTCTCTTTCTCCCTGGCCTCTGCCCATCACAGGCACCTGGGCCACCTGGCAGCACAGGCTTCCCGGGCCGTGATCCCACCTGTCGGAGTTTTACCATAGGCCCTGGGCAAGCCATCTAATTCTTGCTTGTTCTTTTTAAACTTCAAAGGAAGTCTGATTTTTCTTGGGTTCAATGGGCATGATTGGGAAATCTCAGGTCGAGGTCTCTCTGTTAATCATTTACTAACCCTTGGTGGCTTCACCGAGGGGCTGGGGAGAGGCTGGTGTGCCCCCAGCACTTGTGTAAACATCTATGTATGCCTGGAACCCAGTCCTTGGGTGTGTGTGGGGGTGCTGAGACCCCCCCCCAGAGGATCACTGGGTTCTCTGGTGTGCCAGCTGACCACCACCAGCAGCTCCACCCTCGGTTAGAGGCTCCCACCTCTGGCCCCCACACACATGTACAAGCGTGCACACACATGCATACTCCAAAATAGACACACATACACAAGAAGAGAAACTGAAGTGGGTGTGGGCGCTGACACCTATAATTCCAGGCCAGGAGGGGTGCAAGACCTAAGGCAGCCTTTGACGTCACTGGAGTTGGAGGCCAATCTGAGCTTCAGATATGAAGCAAGATCCTGTCTAAAAATAATTAATTAATTAAAGGGGAGAAGATAGAGAGAGAAAGAGATTTGCCCTCCCCACCTTCCCTCTGCCGCTGAGTCACTGAGCTCTGGTGTCACCATTGGGTGCTGACACCCGTGTGCCTGAGGCCAGTGGACAGGGCGCTGCAGCGACTGGTCAGTGGGAACATGAGTTGTCCAGCCGGGCCCCATCTGCTCCCACTTCGAGCTAGTGCTCAACCCTCCCCATCCCTTCAAATAATTATTCAAATATTTCCTTAACCCTACTTACATACTAACGAAAACTTGAACTCTTCTTTATAAAGACATTTCTCTGGGAAAAATCAGCGTGTCTGCAAGCCTGAAGGGCACCCTCTCCTGCTGCTGTTGTCCCCTGATGTTGGCCGGGAGGTGATGTCCAGCCTCTGCTCATGCCATCGTTTTCCCTGCCATCATGGAGCTTCCCCTCGAGTCTCTAAGCCAGAATGAACCCTTTCCTCCACAAGCTGCTTTTGGTCAGGTTCTTTCTTTCTTTCTTTCTTTCTTTCTTTCTTTCTTTCTTTCTTTCTTTCTTTCTTTCTTTCTTTCTTTCTTTCTAAAAGAACTGGTGGGGTAGATTTTTACTTTTTTAAAAAATATTTCATTTATTTATTTTTCAAGCAGAGAGATACAAAGAGAGAGAGAGAGAGAGAGAGAGAGAGAGAGAGAGAGAGAGAGAGAGAGAGAGAGAGAGAACACCAGGGCCACCACCTTGTGGGTCTGGCTTATGTGGGTCCTGGGGAATTGAACCCGGGGCCTTAGGCACCAGAGGCAAGTGCCTTATCCGCTGAGCCATCTCTCCAGCCCCGGTCGGGTTCTTTTTGCAGCAGTGAGAAAGCTGACTGCAACAACAGGGCCAAGCAGACCAACATGGACGGCTAGGCTGGGCGCTGTCACAATGTTGAGGTGAGGAACAAGAGCCCAATAAAGGCCTGGGCCCTGGACAACGTATGATTCCAAGAAGGCAGGACCCATGGCCTGCATGCCTAAAAACGAGGACCAGATGAGCCAGTCAGGCTCCTGGGGATGCGGGTTTTCTCCCGATGACGAGGTGAAGGGTTTGACCCTTGCCTTTTGAGTCCGCACTTCACAGTTTTGAAGCTACCGCCCACTGCCTTGCTCTGTGGGTGTGCGAGGGGAAGGTGGGGGGTCCTATTTGGAACAGGAAGCCATGGGCTGAAGTTCAGGAGCAAGGTCTGTGGAGCCACAGCATAAAGGAGACAGTTAAAGGCTGTGGGAGAGCCGGGATCACCTAGGGTCTGGGTGTCTTGGAAGAACCAGCTGAGCAAGACCGGAAGGACTACTGGAGACTCAGATAGGCTGGCAAACAGGAGCCCAGGAAGAGCCAACAGGTTATCAAATGAAGTAAGACAGGGAACAGTGTCCTTTGGATGAAACTACCATTGCCCAGTAGGTCGGAGGTAACTATGGCAAAGGCGGCTTTAATTCAGTTTAGTGATTAATTTAATGTGAATGGTTCCAAGCTCAGGTGTTAATTCACATAGGCCCCAGATTCCTGTCTCTTTCTCAAGTGCTTTTCTGAACAAATTATTTTTTTTCACTATTGTAAAATATAACATAAAAATTCACCATTCCAACCACTCTTTTTGTTTTGTTTTGTTTTGTTTTTTCAAGGTAGGGTCTCACTGCAGTCCAGGCTGACTTGACACTCACTCTGTTAGCCCCAGGCTGGCCTCGAACTCACGGCCTCCTTTCCATCCATTCTGAAATATTTACAGTTTCGTGATTCATCCGCATTGAAAACAAGTTTGAGGTTGGTAAATGTTTGTTATTATTGAGTAGGAAAGAACGCAAAGTTGAAAGGCAGCCAGTAATGACTTTTCCTGCGAATTTCTGAAACATCTTCCCATGTCTTAAGACAGAGAGTTCAGATGCATGACCGGGCGTGGTGTGTTCTGGCTGTGGGATGTGTTGTCCATGCTGACAGACTGTGCGTAATTAATGGTCATGTGCCCCACCGGCTACCTTTTTTTTTTCTTTATTGTCCATAATGAGTTACATTGTTTAGTGGGCCAACAATGAGTTGTTATCCCCAATTCCTCATTTCCCCCCCTCCCCATCCCCAGTCAGCTGGATATCCTCCTCTGTGGGCCGTCTGGATCAGTCCTTGTGACAGGGGACCATGGAGAGCCTAGTCTTCAGCCAGGTTCTCCTGTCCCTAGTATGTTGTGCCTATTTATCTTTTTTTTTTCTTTTTTATTGTCCATAATGAGTTACATTGTTTAGTGGGCCAACCATGAGTTGTTATCCCCAATTCCCCAATGCCCCCCCTCCCCATCCCCAGTCAGATGGATATTCTCCTCCGTGGGTGTCTGGATCAGTCTTTGTGGTAGGGGACCATGGAGAGCCCAGTCTTCAGCTGGGTTCTCATGTCCCAAGTGTGTTGTTACTGAGGGGTGCCAAGTCTCTGCTATTCTCCCCCACCACGGCTCTCACAATCTTTCCGCCCCCTCTTCCGCTCAGTTCCCTGAGTCGTGCCCACCGACTTTTAACACACAAAGTGCACGTGTCTTTGACAACATGTAAGCAGCTGATAAACCATCGGTGATAGATGTGATCACCCTCCTTAAGCCCCTCATCCTGACAGATGTGGATGGCTCTTGGCATGCTTGTGTGACAGGATGGGTGTAACTATCCCCATTCTGCCAAAAACCTGGAGACAACTCCCCTTCCTCTCCCAGCAGAGCTTCTCAGGTGAGGGTCTCTTGAGCTTACAAGAGCTTACAGCAGGCTGAGAATCTCAGTGAGGGAGGAGCCATGGGTTGAGGGTGGCTCCCAGCTCAACCCTGCAGAGGAGGGAGAGGTGCTCCTGTGGAGGAACAGTCGGCTGCCTACACCCAGAACTCCATGTATTTCCATATTTCATTTTCAAAGTCTTAACCAGTTCTAGGAAAAGTTCTCCTGGGACAAATCATTGGGGGGGGGGGAAGGGGAGCACTTGGCTCTTCTCTCTGAACCCCTGAGTGTCCATGGTTCATCAGATGCGCCACTAATTGCTAAGAAAAAACACTGAAGAACAGTTGTAGTCACCTTCAAGATGTGTGCATACACACACACACACACACACACTCACACACACTTCTAGAGACGGGGTCTCGATCTGTAGCCCAGGCCAGCCTAGAACTCATGGCATTCCCACCTCAGCCTTCCTGTTCTTCCTCAATGCGAAGAGCATCAAGTTCATGGTCCTGTGCAGTTCAGGAGCTAGCCTCCAGTTGCTGGTCAGACCTGATATACTTAAGAGGGAAAAAGACAACGGTACCAGGTTTCCAGTCTACGTGTCCCCGTGCCCTGTGTGAACTGGCCGGCCGATGGGGGTGTTTTCAGCCGCTTGCCTGGGTTGTGAGGATGGACCCAGCCCTTGCCTGGAGGCCTCCCCACTTCCTGCTTGCCAGGCTCAGGACATGGCCCTTTCTGGTCATTCTCTAAATTGCAAAATCAGACTTGGGCTATGGTTAGGTTTTGTTTAGTGGTGAGTTGTTTTGGTTGTTTGTTTGTCTGTTTTTTAAGGTAGGGTCTTACTCTAGCACAGGCTGACCTGAAACTCACTGTGTAGTCTCAGGCTGGCTTCGAACTCATGGTGATCCTCCTACCTCTGCCTCCCGAGTACTGGGACTAAAGGCGTGTGCCACCACGCCTGTATGGTCAATGACCTCCACAGCACCAACCACACAGAGTCTAAGAAGGAAGCGTGAGGGTCTGCCTGGGACATGGTGTTCCCAGAGTCACACTTCCTTGTGGCAGAATGGGACGGCACAGAGACCCAGGCGACAGGGCAGCTCTCGGAACACAAGGACAGGAAAATCGCCACTGTGTGCTTGGATCGCTTTCCATGACCCCTCTGTGGCGCCTTTGATGAGTCCTGTAGAAAAGGCTGCTTTTGTGGTGAGGAGAGCGAGCTGGGTCTGTGTCCTAGGCCTGCGCCTTTTCAAATCCTGTTCTTGGTAGCTGCTTTGTCCGTTCTTGGAAAGGGCTCAGAACTCTCTCCAGACCAAAGGCAGGTTGTCAGGTAGGGGTGAATGAAGGGCCCCGGCCGGCCCTCTCTTCCTCTCAGTCTTCTGTAACAGAGCGAGATGCTGCGCCCCAGTGTGTCTCGGAGTTTCTGACTGTGTCTTCCCTGACAGCATTTTGGGCCAGGGTGAGAGCATGTAACTCCTTCTGTCCAGGAAGCACTTGCCGGGACCCTGGCCCCTTGTCATCTGTTCAGCTGGTCTCGGTGCCCAAAGTGTCCTTTGGTCTGGTCACTCTCTGACCACTCTACAAAGAAGCATCTCACCCTGATGGGAAGCATCACCAAGACCACTATCTTCCTGGCAGTTTTATCACCAAAAAAGTTGGCCTTCTTTTAAAAATCGTTATTCAGTTTTCTCACATCTGCTGAGTTTCTTGAGTCCCATGCATGCGGTAATAAATATGGTACTAAACCATCTATGGGAATTCTTGGAAGAACTGACGTGAGCTTTAGTGTGGACATGAGTGTATGGAGTTACTCTCCGCATATGACTCTTGTCCTCTGGAAGGGTCGGACTAGATGACAGCCTGTGCCGCCCAGCAGGTCCACCCTGCAGCCCCAGGACGTTAACCCCTTTTTTCCTCTGTAGTCCTCACCCCCAAACTCAGTGGTGTTTTCTGACCAGTTCCTGGCTGGGTCTTATTTTCCATTTCCTTTGTGGGTGTTATGTTCCCTGCAGGGGTGATAGCTCGGTGCTGTTTTCCTAAGCCCTCCTTTTGGCATTTTTCCTTTCTACCTTGTTTGGACAGTTGGCTTTTCCTTTCCCTTGGGGCCCTCCTACTGACTGGAAGACACATTCGAATCCCTTTTCAAAGGGTTGAATGGTGGAGCCATTGCAAACCTGCCTTCAGTCATCCTCAACGGTCATAAATATGAGCTGAAACGGGGGCGTGGTGGCGCAGGCCTTTGATCCCAGCACTTGGGAGGCAGAAGTAGGAGGATCCGCTGTGAGTTTGAGACCAGCCTGTGTTACAAAGTGAATTCCAGGTCAGCTGAGACTAGAGTGAGAACCTACCTCAGAAAATAATAATAATAAATTTAAATTAAATAATTAAAATATGAGTTGAAGGATTGGGGCAAAAGAATGAGGACAATGGCTGTTACGTGTCTTAAGAGACTAAAGCAAAAATAAAGCTCCATTTTTTTTAAGTCTACAAAATAGCTGAGACTAGGTAATTTATTTTAAAACGGTTGATTTGGGCTCATGGTTCTAGCAATCCAGTGGTACCAAGTTGGCATCTTTCCGAGAGCCTCAAGCAGACCTGGGCAAGAGGAGGCCTGGGCTTGCTTCACATAACCACTCTTGATAGCTGATCAGGTCCCATGAGAATGGTTCCTGGGAACTCCCTGAGGGCGGCCCAACATGACCTCATTGCCTCCTAAAGGCCTCCCCTCCCAATATGAAGACTTGGGAAATCAAATTTCACCCTGAGGTTTGAGGGGGACAAGCCATACCCAAACCATCGCGTCACCAACTAGGAAAGCACGGGCCTGTGTCCCTCCCCCTTCCACCACATTGTCCTTGGGTACCAGGTGCAGCCAGAGAGAAGCCAAATGTCCCCTTTCTGCGCCATTCAGTCCCCAGCTACTGGGAGACCTGAGCTACAGCTAGAGCAACCTGGGCAGGGGCTGAGACGTCATTTTGTTCATCTTAAACTGAAGAAACCAGCCCCAGCTGGCAGCACAGCCTCCGCCCCTGGGCTCAGGCTTCTAAGCCGGCCAGCTGCCCACCAAGAGCCCTGGGGCCTGAAGCCCTACGACCCTCGCTTGTGTCCATTGGCCAGAACATGGGAGTGCTAGAGAGGCTTGAACCCCACTGCACACCCCACGCTCCTGGCCGTGGATCTGCTTAAAGAGTGTGGCCTCTGCTCATCTGACACTTTCTCAGGACACTTGTCTAATCGGGACATTCCAAGTGGTTTCGGTAGACCCACCCTGCCTTTGTGTGTCTGCATGTGTGTGTCTCCATACACGCCACCGCCCGCTCGGGAGACCCTGAGAGCAGGGAAGCTCTTCCCACTCGGTGCTGTGTCTCCAGGACCGGGTTTGTCTCTTGCATGGAACAGAGGAGGAAAAACTAGTTGGATAATAAATGACTTCCTGGAAAATGCCGAAAGTCTGTGCCACAGGGTTCCAGAGTAGATGGAGCTGTGTAATTACAAAATGTCGAGGCCGGGCCTCCACGAGATCCACCTACCATCTTGTCCCATTATCATATTAGCAGTGAGGAAACCGGACAGCTGATGTTGTCACAGATGGTTTTGAGTAGGAGAAGCAACATGCTGAGGTTTTTCAGAAAGCCTCCTGACCTAGATAGATTTGGGCTGGAGTTCAAACTGATTGCTCAGCTCTATCCTACGATGATTAATTAATGAATTCTATCAGTCAGAATAAGTCTCAGCGACTTGGTGGGAACGTGTGTGTGTGTGTGTGTGTGTGTGTGTGTGTGTGTGTGTGTGTGTGTGCCCCACTCACTGTACGTGCACAGCAAGGGGGAAGTCAGTGACAGCATCCGACCCCTCTCCTCCTTCACCCCATCATGATTGGTGGAATTCCGGGCTCATCGGAGGCAGCTTGGTCCAGTGTCTGCCCACAGGAGAGGTACCCAAGAATCTTCTCACTAATTAACATTCTTGTTTTCTTTTGCCTCTCTGGGGATTGGATCCAGGAGTGTGCCTAAGAGGCGAGTGTGTTACCACTGAGCTGCCCTCGGATTTCTGATGCACAAGTAATGCGTCATCATCAAAAGAAGTGTGTGTCCCCTGCAGGGCAGAGGAAGGGGGAGGTTTCCTGAGGGGATTTTCAGAAATTCCCTGAACAATGTGACCACTGGTGGGCTTTGAGGCGGGACTTCAGCGGGTCCACAGGCAGTGTTGGTGGAGAGGCTGCTTGTTATCTAAGCGAGAGTTTAGAGAGCAGGGTGCAGACATTGACAGCCTCACTCCTGGTCCGTTTATGCATGTCAGGCTCAGAAGCTGAGTGACGTCATCTGTTGGGGTGCAACATGATGGCGTGTGACAAGGAGCCAAAGCGGGCACCCTGCATTAGGTTCGTCCTTACCTGGCCTCAGGTGAGCACCCAGTGCACTCAGAGCCCTGGGCCTCCAGCCTCGGGGCTTCCCTGGCACAGCGGTCATTAAAATAAAGGCGGATGGGAACAGAAGTCTCGGCCTAGCACTTGGACCTGACGTCCCAGAGGGAGAGGCAGGACCAGGAAGCACTCCCATGCAGGGGGCATCTCTCCAAATCTGCCCTCAAGTCTTCTGTGACTCGAGGCCACTAGCTTGGGATGGCAGCGCTCCTGTCCCACGCCCAGACAATCCTAGCATCTTGGTGGCAGAGGAGATGCGGGTTGATGTAGGCTTATAGGTTCTAGAGAGAGCATGAGCCTCCGCCCTGACCGAGGCTCAGAGCTGCCGCTGTCCCCAGGAGCTGGCATGCGGAGAGTGGCATCCTGCACGTCTGCTCACGTCACCCAACACCAGGGCACAAAGGAAGCATCATCTTCCTACCTACCCATTAGCTAAGCTGGCTGCAGTAAAGGCCATTCTCCCAGAGGGGGTGCTGTGGCTGCTCCCCTGCTGCTCCATGGGTCCTTCTTTGCTGTTGGCCTAGAAGAGACCCTCTCCTCCCCCAAACAGGACTGGGAGGGCCAGGTGCCCTGCTGCTAACCTCCTGCTCTCTCAAGTTCTCTCTCTTTGCTTTCGTGTGTGGTGTGGTGTGTGTGGTACGTGTGGTGACCTCCCCAAAGGCCACCCAGCCTGCTAGTGGAGGAGGCAGCGGGGGACCAGGTCTCAGCCCAGACCACCTCCTCTTATCAAGGGGAGTGTGTGGCTCTCCTTCTCACCTTGATCATCTCACACACCTGATGATCAGGTGTGGTATGTAGTGTGTGTGTGGTGTGGTGCGTGTGTGTATGTGTAGTATGGTATGTGTGTGTGTCTGTGGTGTGTGTGTGTGTGTGTGTGTGTGTGTGTGTGTGCTGTGGTGTAGTGTAGTGTGGTGTGTGTGGTATTTGGTATGTATGTGTGTGTGTGTGGTGTGTGCACATGGACATGACCTTGCAGTGTTCTGCACACTCACTGCCTGGCGGAGTGGACTGTCCGGGATTCTGCTCCAGGATCCTTCCGCCAGGCTTTGCTTGCTTTGAGCCCGAGCCTCATGTTACGGATTCCAGAGCTCGCAGGGCTCGCGGATCCTCAGGTCTCTGCTCTCCTGCAGGACTGGGGCCCCACCCCGCTGTGGTCTGCAGATTTGAACTCAGGCCCTGAGACCCTCATGCTTGCTCGGGGAGAACATTTAACCACTGAGCATCTCTCCGGCCCTCAAGTCTCTTAAACTCACAGACTTGTTACACAGAATTTGATTTTATGGAAAGCTAAGGTAAAAAAAAGAAGTTTGGGCTTAGAGAAAAGTTAGGTGTGGTGATGTTTATAAAGACTACCAGTGTGGTGATTTAAATGAGGTACCAGGAAAAGGCTGAGCCTCCTCACATCCCTGGGGTGCCCCCCTTGGAAGCATGGCCTCTCTTTGGCCACCAGGTATGTGAGATGATCAAGGTGATAAGAGGAGGGGGTCCCCTGCTGCCTCCTCCACAAGCAGGCTGGGTGGCCTTTGGGGAGGTCACCAGCAGTCTTTGCTCACTTTCTCCCTCAGTAAAGCAAAGAGATTGTTGTCAGAGGCCACTCTGAGCTCTCAGGCTGTCCCCTGAGGAACAGTTGGCCACAGCCCCCTCCTCAGCCTGTAGGATGGCTGTGACCGTGCCGGCCTCCTGCTGGCTGCTTTATGTGGACCCCCTCCCCCCAAAGTCTGTAAACAGGGAGACATCTTGTGATGAGAAAGGAAAAAGTAAGTTCTGGCGCCCACTTGGCAGAACTCAGGATGTTGGCTGTAGATCTGGAATACGTGTGATGTGATCAGGTTTCTTTTTTTTAATATTTTATTTATTCATTTTCAAGGAGAGAGAGAGAGAGAGAGAGAGAGAGAGAGAGAGAGAGAGAGAGAGAGAGAACCAGGGCCACTGCCTTGTGGGTCTGGCTTATGTGGGTCCTGGGGAATTGAACCCAGGGCCTTAGGCACTGGAGGCAAGAGCCTTAACCGCTGAGCCATCTCTCCAGCCCATGATCAGGCTTCTTTTCTCCTGCTCTTGAACACCCAGGCCGGTCGGCCTACCTGCAGTGCCTGTTCGAACCACCCTTATCCACATGCCACCCCCTCCTCTCACCTTCCCTCTCTAAGGTTTCTCCCCTACAGACAGTGTTCCATGGGCGGCTCCAAGCTTCAGGCTGGGTCATGGAATAAATCCATCTCGCCAGGCAATTGAAGCCCAGTGAAGCCTCCTCTTTGTGGACCAGCAGGGACAGGTGCTTACTGTGCGGGATGCGAGCCCCAGGTCACTTCCAGAGAGATGCATCCTGCGTGGCTCACAGCCCTTTTCCACATCCTGGCAGCCGAGGGGATGATTCCGTGGGCGCCGCTCGTGAGAGGAGTCGCTGAAAACAACGCCAGTGGGTTTCCCCTGCAGTGTTCCAGATTGACTGCATGTCTGTAAGAAACGCACGTGACACTTTTTCCCGGGACGTTTCCTGAGCCCTCCCAGCGGGGCCCACAGTGCTCGCGGTTGTCCTGCCCACAGAGTCCCAGCCTGTGCAGTGAGTCTGTGCGCCACACTGACTCCTAAACACTAGGCTGATGGAAGATACCAGTGAGACATGTGTAGGTGTTCAGGAATGTGCTGTGCCCATGTCACCACCCAGGGTTAGTACCTTTGATGTCCCCTGTGCCCCCCCCAACACCCACACAATACAGAAAAATAAGCCTACATTTCCCATAATGCACTCCTTTAGAATTTTGCCTAGTGACTTAGTAATTTGTGTTAGCCTTCCATTGCTGTGACAAAATACTTAAGGCAAACAGTTTAAAAGGAGGAAAGGCTTATTTTGGTGTTCATAATTTTAGAGGTTTTAGTCCCAAATCATTTGGGTCTGTTGCTTTTGTTTGGGGCCTGTAGGGAGGCAGGACATTGGTTAGGAGCATGGACAGAGGTCCTCCGTTCACCTCAGCAACTAGGAATCAAAGATGGAAAGGAAGGAGCCAGGATTCCCATATTCCCTCAGGAGCGTGTCCCCAGTGACATAATTTCACCCACTGGCCTGTCTCCTAAGTGTTCCACACACCTCCCACCGAATGACACGGGCAACTGATCCACCCGTCCACACACGGCCTCTGAGGGACCCTCCAGGCCCAAACAATGATGTATTCGTAATCAGTCAGTGGTGCGTGTTTTAATAAGCTGCGTCTTCCCTCAGCATCTTCTTTCACGCATCAGGGCTCCCCAGGAGCGGCGTTCACAGCTCTCGGTCACCTGTCTCGCGGCTATCAGACATGCCACCATTATTCAGGCCATCATTGCCTTCTAATCTATCTACTTCTGATCTCTATTCCTGCTCCTTCCCTTCAGCTCACATTTCTACCCTGGCACAAAATTTTAAATTTATTTTCTTTTTTTTTTGTGTGTGTGTGTGGGGGGGATTGAGGTAGGGTCTCACTCTAGCCCTGGCTGACCTGGAATTCACTCTGTAGTCTCAGGGTGGTCTCAAACTCACAGTGATCCTCCTACCTCTGCCTCCTGAGTGCTGGGACTAAAGGCGTGCACCACCATGTCAGGCTCGCAATTTTAAGTTCTAAACTGGTGGAGACTGGTTTTATTTTGCTTGTGAGCACATAAGAGCATTTGGATCAGGTATGTGAAGAAAGTATTTGTGATGGACACTGGGTGCCCTTTGGTTTGAAGGCTGGTGATGCCAACACCCCACCTCAGCCAGTGGCCTTGTCATTCTTATTTAGCAGATCTTTTCTCCCTGCACCTGTCATTGCCAGGATAGCTGCTCTAGACAGGCTTTAGCAGACATTTCCTATGAAGGGCCACGTAGCAGACAGTATAGGCTTTCCGTGCCGTGAACTCTGCCACTGTAACATGAAAGAAGAGATGGATGGCATATTTTTTAAAAAAAATAGTTGTGTTCCAATAAAACTTTATTTATAAAAACAGGCAGTGGGCCAAATTTCTCAATGAGAATGTGTTTGACAGGAACAGAGTGGAGCCAACAGTTCTCAGGTCTTGGTCCCCACAACCAGCCAGGCTTAAGCTACAGTGTTCCTTCCCAGTACCGCTGCTCTGGATGACTCAGCAGGTTGGAAGGGAAGACAAGTCCTGGGTAGGAGATAGGAGCCTTATCGTCAGACAGCATACGAGGACTCTCCCAGCTGAGTACACATGAGCACAACAGAGCTGACCTGTGACTCCTCACGAGCTGTAGGGCAAAGCGAAAGTCAATGCAGGAAGGTAGCTGTTTGCAGACTAGAACCTAAGTGTATCATAAGGACCGTACGTATGGACCATGTTACCCAGCCGTGAATCCACATGCTGCTTGGCGTTCCGACTGGGCCAGAGCTTTGATGCTCAATTTTCTGTTTTTATTTTTCATTTCTGTGTGTTTTATCATGTGTGTGTCTGTCTGTCTATCTTTTGATACTGCAAACAAATAATCCATGCAAGCATTACTTTATGTGGGTGTAGGATATTCACACCCAGGCCGATAGGCTTTGCAAGCAAGTGCCTTTAACGGCTGAGCCATCTCCTCAGCCAAATTTTGTTTTCTTTTTCATCCTGTCTTCCCTGATTCATCACCCGCCCCAGGTGTGAGTCTGACTGGTTGTGGGGACCAAGACCTGAGAGCTGTTAGCTCAGCTCTGCCCTGTCAAACATTCTCATTGAGAAAATACTGATGTTCACGTTGAATGAGCAGGGTGGCATGTTTGAAGAGGAGCCTCCTTCCCGGAGCCGTGTCTGTGTGCTAAATGCCCGGTGTGTCCATGCGATGGGGTGAACCAGATAGAACATTCCTGGGAGAGAGCCTGGAGACAGACCATGGACACATCAGAATCTGGGCCTGTACTGATGTTCTTGTTTAAGTGGGGATATGGATGTCTGTCTCACAGAATTCCTGTGAGGAATGTGACTTGTCACGCTGATAGCGCATGAGTGTGGCCGAGGAACAGGAAGACACGAAAGAGAAGCTACAGGCACCCATGCATTCTGAACCCCAGCAGCATTGTTCTAGCACCTTCTTCCTCCTCATGGGGAGGGTGATCTCACTGTCCCTCTTGCGGACAGCGCATGGGGCCCAGAGGAGGCAGGGCACAAGCCAGCCTCTCTTGCCTGTACACGGGTATAACCAGAGCTTACAGCACGTCATGCCTCCCTGGCCGACTGTCGGCATCAGTATTGATGTTTTAGGGGAGGAATTCTGGAATCCTGAGGCTGAGGCGGCTCATCTCTATCGGCTGTCCTGTAGGATCATGTCCAGCCTCTGGCAGCACAGAGGAGGACTGTCCTCGTGATGGGTCTTCTGACAACTGGAGCCACGGGGCCTCTGCTGGGGTGCCGGCAGGTCCTGTGGGTGATGGGCAACCAGGTCTCGCTAAGTCAGCATCTCTCACGTCCTGCGTCAGGCTGGTTGGATGCTGAGCTCAGTGTCCAGTGTTGGGTCTGTGGCTCTGATGAAGGAACAGGACAGTGAGCTGGAGCCCTCATCATCTCCGCAAGGACACGAGCCATCAGTGTCCCATATGATGTTTTTGCTCAAAGTAATTTTTTGTTGTTGTTAGTTTTTCGAGGTAGGGTCTCGCTGTAGCCCAGGCTGACCTGGAATTCACTCTGTAGTCTCAGGGTGGCCTTGAACTCACAGCGATCCTCCTACCTCTGCCTCCCGAGTGCTGGGATTAAAAGTGCACACCATCACACCCGGCTTTCAGAGTAGTTTTTAAGTGTTCCAGGGGACAGTGTGGAAATCGCTTGTCAGCATTTCCCTGGGGGTTCGGCAGGTCCATTCCCTGGGAGTAGAAGTGACCCTTTGCCCTGGAACATTTAATTACCTTTGAGAGAACCACCCCCCAGCCTCTGGCAGGATGAAAGCTGCTCTGCCCAGGTGACAGGAATGAAGTGTCCCCCGCCCATCCTCACGTAGCCTGAGCAGAACTGAACTTCTGTGGGTCTAAGCGCTGGTGACCTCCACACTGCCCCCTGCAGTTTTCTCCGGTCCTTACAGCTGCTTCTTTGTGCCTTTTAAAATTCCTATTCATCTATATGGATTTCTTTCCGTTTTAAACTCTCATCTACACATTTCCAAAGCCTTCAACACGTTGAGTTTGGGCAAACCATTCGCCCCTGCGGGGTCACTGTTATTTGGGTGTCAGACCCTGTGTTGCCTTAGAACTCAATTTGCTGTTATGACTGGAACAGAGGTTCTCTCCCCGCCCCCTGCCTCCTCTTTCTTCTCCTCTCCTCCCTCGCTTCTTCCCTCTGGCCTGCACATGTGTGCACACACACACACACTCTCTTTCCAAAACCTTCTGCCCATCCAGTTCAAAAGCCCCCATCCTGGAGAAATACCTGCGAATGACTCATCCCCCCTAATGCAGGTAACCGCAGGACCCTTTGATGTGTCCCCTGGGAGCAGGGGGCTGGTAGCATCCACCTCAGTAATCTGAGCTCACCCAGCTTCAAGCCTCCAGTTTGAATTGCACAAGTTTCCACTGAAGCGAACGGCTGGTTTAGGTTTCAGCTCCTCATGTTCAAGCTGATGTCAAGCAAGGGTAGAATTCCTGGGAGAGTTGTGGTACTTGGGGGGAGGAAGGGAAGAGGGGGGCACTTGAACCCCAGAGTGTGCATTCACCTTTCTCTGTCACCTAAGCTGTAGCTTCCCTGACCAAGTGTGAATCACTGCCCCACCCCCTCCCCACACTCACCCATCCCCCAACCTTCCTCCTTGAATCTGCTGCCTGGTGTTCAGATCTCTGAGGGTCCACAGCATGAAATGAGAATTTCAGCCTATCATGGGATGCTCCCCAGCTTTCCAGGGAGCGTTTGACATTCTTGGAGTTCATGGTTTCCATTTTAAAAAGTAACTCTTTCTCTCCAAGAACTTCCAACATCAGAGGACTTAACACTACTTTTGCCAAGAGACTGGAGCTGGCAGGGAGGGAGTGGAGGCTGAGACCCTCTGGTGAGGGAGAAGTGCATTCTGGGATGGCTGCTTTAAACTAGACTCAACATCAAGGAGCAGCTCTTGCAGATCAAGGACAGAAGCGAGTCCCCAGGGAGCTCATTAAGAGCCTCAGGCTTACACTGGGCTAAAAACAAGACAGCCGGGCAGGCAGCGTGGCAGGAAGGCAGGCCCAGGCCAAGCGATCCTCTACAGAGGCCTCTGAGCGTCCTCAGAGCGCAGGCACCCGTCCATTCGTGCTGCTGTTCACATCTGGCTCTTGAGGGGTTGAGACAAGTTGGCAAATGGTAGAGTCTTCTAGAAGTCTGCAGGCAGTGGGGGAGATCACCTGTCAGATACGGATGCAAGAGAGGAAAGAAAACCGCACCTATTGCTCACCAATAGTGACCGGAGCAGCAGGGGCTCACCTGTGAGACGTCTTTAGGGTCTCTCCAATCTCCAAAGAGTGGATGCCGACAGTAGGCCCAGGCTTTTGGCCTTTCCCACCCAGCAAAGCCTGAGAGGACTTTGAGCTGTGTAGACTTCAGACCTCACCTGACAAATGTCCACCCAGAGAGGGGAAGAAGTGTGAGAGGTCAGCGGAGCTGTTGGTGAGCCATGTTGAATGTGAAAGGAGAGGGTGCAGGCACGATGGTTAGTCACATGGGTGCTGTTGCTACTGGTTTCCAGGGAAACAGATTCCATAACAGTGTCACTCAGCCTATCAGATACCTGGGACTGCAGCTTGTGCCCTGTTCACGGAGGGCCATGGACCCCAGCATTCTCACAGGAGCCAGATGCCCTGTTCTGCTGGGGAAGGGACTCTTCTGCCCTGAAGCCTCCGATATCTGTAGGAAACACTCCCATGTGACGTGTTCCCATGTCCTTCCCAGACGGCTGTGCTGGGTTTTCCTTAAATGTCATCAGCATCTCCTTCTGTCTCTGTGCCCTGGTCTCCCGGCCCTGGGCTCTGCTCTCCCCTGCCTGGCTCTCTCAGTTTTACTCTCTGGGCACCATGTGGCCTCACTGCTTGTGAAGGTGTGAAAACATGGGAGGCACTGGCTGTCACGTGGCCTCTGCTTCCCCGTGTGAGGGGGAAAGAGAGAAAGCACAGAGCCTGGTTGCTGCTGTGGAGCAGAGCTGGAGTGCCAGCCCTGGTGGGCAGGGGGAGACCCTGGAGCAGGGTGGAGGTGGGGGCTTCCCCCCTGTGCCCTCCTGCTTCTCCACCCCGCCCCGCCCCAGGCTTTCACTGGCACCTTCCCTCCATCAGTGGCACACATAGCCAAGTTCTGCCAGCTCTTGTCAGGCCAACTCAGATGTCCTTCCCACATCCAGACCTTCCCCTCAGCCCCAAGCTAGGGACAGATGCCACTCTCCTGAACCCCAGCCTGACCTCACAGTCACCCTCTCCCTGCATGGAATCCCATGGATTTTTGTCCCAGAGAACAGATGCAATGAACCGAGCCGCAAATCACTGAACTGCATTTATTTAGTCATTCATTCATTTACTTACTTATTTGTTGGTTTTTTAAGGTAGGGTCTCGCTCTAGCCCAGGCTGACCTGGAATTCACTCTCTAGTCCTAGGTTGGCCTCAAACTCACAGCGATCCTCCTACCTCTGTCTCCTGAGTTCTGGGATTCAAGGTGTGTGCCATCACGCCCTGCGCCCAAATCTTATTGGCTAAGGCTGTGAGTCCTTGGAAACTTAGAAGAAAAGGGACAGAAGCTGGAGAGGGAGGAAGCTCTTCCTGTAGGAGGGAGGGAGAGAGAGGGGGGGAGAGGAGAGAGAAAAGAGAGAGGGAGAGGAGAGGAGAGAGGAGAGGAGAGAGAGAGAGAGAGAGAGAGAGAGAGAGAGAGAGAGAGAGAGAGAGAGAGAGATTGGTGCAGAGGGACTGAAGTGGAGCTAGGTGGCATGAGCCGGGAGGGGAAAGGGTGGTACCGGTGAGGTGAGGTGGGCTGGGAAGGGCTTGTAGCTAAGCTCAACAGGAGGACTGAAGAGCTGGGTTCTAGAAAGATCTCCTAGGCTCCTTTGTGAGACCCCACCCCCTTTTGGCCAAGGTCTGCCGGTGGCTGAAGGAGTTGCTTGGCGCGTAGTGGAGATGGGGCTAAGACGGCTCCGATTCCGAACTAATGGATGCCCTTCTGAAATGATGGCACCGTAAACGTACACTCTGAAGGCAGCATTAGCTCTTCCTGATTCTCCTATAAAATCGGCAGGATCTTCACCAGCCCAGGGCAATGCGTATGTTGATAAAATATTCAAAGATGAAATGGAGAAGAGGCTTCCCAAAGCCTGTTACAAATGGAATTGAAATATACATAGCACTCAATGAATTTATATCTGCCCTTAAAATTCCCAATTTGCCATCTCCTTAAAAAGGCAAATTCAAGTAAATACTACAGTCATGTGATTTCCTCTATGGGGACTATTTTAATAATAGAGACGGTTGATGGGTGTTTATATCTGTCTCCCTTCTCTCTGCCCCATTAAACCAGAAATTGGTCCTTGCCAAGAGTGACCTCGTATATCTACAACTAGGTAATTAACTGGAAAGGAGCCAAGCGGAGAATTGCTAACTCTGCCAAGTTGGTACGAGTCTCGTATATTCAGTGTGGATATGCACGTGACAGGTTTTAGATTCCGTCCCCAGAGAGACTATGCACAAGCAGTAAATTACACCTGCTGGAAATAGATGTACCATTTCCCCACAGCGCCGAGAGCCCTGCCCACAGTGATAGCCTGGGCTCTAGCCCACTGGGCCATATTGATTCAAGCAGTAATGCTCACTGTAGCACACAGCCAGCCAGCGTAGTAAGCAAACGGCTCATTGGATGCCCGGCTCTGCTGAATATATTTAAAAAGCAATTAGCTTCTTGAGGGTCAGTAGCTCTCACTCCATTTCAAAACAGAGCGAGCTCAGATATAATCATGAGAACTCCTCGGGCTCAGCAGTAGTTTTCTGAGCCATATTTTGACAGGGGCTGGTTTGTTTTGAAGCTGGAAGTACTGAAAATGTTAAGTGATGAAGAGAGGTGGGGATACCAGCCACCAACGGGTCCTGTTGCCCTCGGGCTAAAATTTTCCCTCCTGATTTGTCTTGTACCTTGTAGCACATGGTCGCTGAACGTCTCACATCTCACAGCTGTGAGATTTTTTTTCTCCCTTACTCATAATTTTGGTGTGAAGTCATGTCTTTAAGAGCCTAGCACAGGCATTGAGAGTCAGGTGGATGATAGGAAACCTTCTTCATGAGAGGGAGGCCAGCTCCAGCATGGGCTTGTATTGTCCCTGCCCTGCGGAGCACCTCTTTTCCCTTCTGGCTCTCTAGAACTGACCTTTGAGGGGCCAGGAAGTTACTAGTTCTCTGAGCCTGTAGGGAGCATTCAGTAAGAATCGGAATGGAAGGGCCAGGGACCTGGCTTCTGCTTTACTTCTCATTCAGGATTGCTGTGCGGATTAGTCAGCTTTCTGTCACTGTAACAAAATACTTGAGATAATTAACTTAATAAGGAAAGAAGGCTTACTTTGGCTACAGTTGTGACGGTTCCAGTCCATGATGGAGTGGTCATGTGTCTTTGGCCTACACAAGAAGAGGAAGGAGCTGGTATTCCACAAACCCATTCCAGGACATGCTTCCAATGACCCAAGGGTCACCCATTGTAACTCCACACGCTGAAGATCTGCAGGAAGCCCCAGTAGTGTAACCTGGGGACTAACCAAGCTTTTGGAATGTGAACCTTGGGGGACACATTCGTGTCCAAACTACAGCAATGTAACGGGGAGCCTCCTTTTCTCCCTTGGGTTTTCCTCACACTCACAGCATTATTTCTGAAGGGCAATAGTCTAGAATGGTCAGTTACGAAAGGCTGTGCCAGGAGTCCCCAAGACCCCCTGGGGCCAGTGTCACTGGGAGGCTCCTAGCTGCCAGCAGATGGCCGTGCTTCGGCTGGTGATTCACTCAGCAGAGTCAGCACAGGACAGGGCGGACGGAAGGACAGATGGAACAAGGTCCAGGGAAACCAGGTGCTGCTGGCCGCAGCACTGCACACTCTCTGGGGACAGTCACACGGCCAAGGTCATTTCTCTGGACAGTATCACAGGCTGCGGTCCAGCCTCGACATGCTTGCACTAATCACAGCTTGGCAGGGAGGGAAGGAGTGGGTCGTCTCACTCGGCATATTTAAAGTTCTTCATGAATTTGGGAGGATGGAATAATAATATTTTATTTATTTATTTTCAAGCAGAGAAATACAGAGAGAGAGAGAGAGAGAGAGAGAGAGAGAGAGAGAGCACCAGGGCCACCATCTTGTGGGTCTGGCATATGCGGGTACTGGGAGGATGGAATAATAATGAGGGCAAACCCAAGGCAGGAGTTGAAATAGGAGGATCCCCGGACTCTCCCATCGCATCTAAACTCCAAGCCTCATAAACCCAACACTGAGTTGGCTTCTGGCTCCCTGAGGCTCAGGCTGGGGGGAGGATCCCAAGGGACAATGTGTGGCTCCAACCACATTGTCTGGACACAGCTGCCGGGTGGTCTCTGGTCCTCAGACTCTGCGGCCCGAGGCACTGGTTTCCATAAGAAAGTGACGCTAGGAAGATAGAGCTCACAGCCTTGACTCTTCTCTCCCCTCCTCTCGTGTCGCCTCCTCATACCCACCCTCACAGGACGGCTGTCCTGGAAGCAAGTGCCATTGTAAGTCCCTATTCCACATTCACGCCAATCTAGGCCTGCCTGACCAGCCAGGTACAAAGGTCAGGTCCACCTTGACTCTCCCATGTAAGAGAGGGTGGTCCTACCTCCCTCCTGGGATGGTGTGGGATGGGACAAGAAGCCGTGATGTGCCTGCTCACCCCACCTTGAACCACGCTACATCAGAAGTGTCTTTCTTGGGGGCCACTCAGTCATAAGTCCGTGGCCTCTCAGGTTAGAGAACCATAAAGCCCGGAGCCCTGAGGACACCCAGCAGCCACTGTTCGGCAAAACCAGTGACATTCACTTTGTGTTTGCTGCGCTTCCTTCCTTTTATCGGGAACTTTGCTCCATGAACACGCTATACATTGGTGTGTTCCTCCGGCCTTTGGTCCCCTCTCTGCATCCCCCATCCCACTGAGCCCTCCTCAGTGGGGTTTGGACAATCACTGTGGGTCATGAACGCCCCTTGTTTCCTGTGGGGAGGACAGTGTCTCAGACACCTGCCCACCCTGTGGCTCTGACATTCTTTCCTCCCTCTCTTCTGCAATGCTCCCGAGCCTTGGCAGGAGTGTTAGGAATCTCCGCAGCCTCTGATTGTCTGCTGGGATGACTTGGGAGTCTCCTCAGAGTGCACGGCCATCTCCCTGGAGGAGGTGTACAGAGTTTCTCACCCTCGTTTCACAGATGAGACTTCAGCTCACAGGAAGTTCGTGGAAGCCACCTGTCATCACGGAGCAGGTGTGCGGCAGCCAGAGCGCCTACTTCTCTAGGCTCTACGAGCTCTGAATGGCTTTCTCTTTTGTAAGTAGTTGAAAAATATGAAATACTAATACTTTGTGAGTTGTGAAAAATTAAGTTGAAATCTGTGTGTTGTGTTGGTCATCTGCCTGCGGGTGTGCCCAGTGGACGCTCAGAAACCACGTGGCGGCTACACCAGCACTTTCGGCCTTTTGACTAATTCAGGAAAAGTTTGCCAATTCCCGGCCTGGTCCTTGATCCTGTGACTCACGCTCTTCTGAGAAAAGAGACTTTCACGCTCATCTTTTTTTTTTTCCTTCCACACTTAGTGGGTACTCAGTAAGCGATTGCTAAATTGAATTTCTGTAATCGCTTCTAAATCCGAAAAGTAAATCTCAAGGCCTGCTGGTTGCCATGGCACCAGATGTACACAGTTAAGGAACTGCTCATCAGCTCAAGGAAACAGACTCTCCAAGACACTTTTCCAAACAAGTTCATATTTATATTGCAACATCTCTCCAAGAGTAAATAAAATAGCCTGGCTCTGAAAAGCGAGGTCCCAATCGCCCCGAGCAGCCGAGCGGGTCAAGGCATCTCGAGTGGGTGATATTTTCAGGAAACGGAACACTTCATAGACCCCTTGCTTTTCAGCCCCCAGTGTGGGACCTCATCCAGACAGCAGGGAGGGTCTAGGTGCTAGGACACCATGTAGAGAAGTGAGCCCATGTCCTGCTGGCTTTCAGAGATCAATCAGGTTATTGAAATTAAACTCTGGTTGACATTTCCTCTACATTAAATGTTTGCAAAGGAAGCAGGCGTAGGCACACTCGAGGTCTTTGTGAAGGCTTGCTCAACATGGAGCCGGAGCCAGCGTTGGACACTGGGCACCACCATCAAATGAGACGAGCCTTGAGCTCTTAGAGCTGAGAGGAGCTGCCCCTCAGGCCCCGGCTGTGGACCCCAGCATCTGGTGTGCCTGCATACGTGTCATATGTAAACATGAAGTGTTTCAGCATTCCTGAGGCTAAATGTTGATGTGGACTAGTTCCGGGCCTTGAAAAAAAAAAGTGTCTTTTAATTGAAAACCTATGCATTTCCTTGCGCCATCGTTTCTAATGAGCGACTTACATGTGAATTTCAGGAAAACATTTGCCTTGAAACATGGGGTTGGGGAAAAAACGTCAGGCAAGTGATGGTGATTTTTAGAATACAAAGGCTACAGTCCTCTCCGTGTCCCACTTTTTGAGCCTTGGGGTGCAGGTAGGGGTTCCTCAGGGTGGCACAGTTATAGGGGTCACATGGTTCCTCCAGCTGCTTTCTCCCTGGGAACATTCCCCTGCATCTCCAGAAGAAATACTTGAAGGAGGCTGAGGGAATTATCAGCTAAGCTGAATTATTCATGGAGCTGTTAAGAAGGGGAAAATGTTTTCTTTAAAAAAAATAATAAACCTCACACTGGAGTGGCAGAACTGTGTTAAAAATAGAGCCATTGCTGGGGAAACCCCGTAGCATTTTAATTAGTTCAACGCTTAGAGAGGTTCGTTGGCATCTGCGCAGGTGGTGTCGGTAGTTTAGGAACCGGGATGCCGGGGCGCAGCCCACGTGAGCTGCCCAGGACACCCTGCTGCAGACCCAGCGGGCCCTCTTGCTGGCTGTGGTGGTCTGATCCGGGTGTCCCCCATAAACTTAATGTGTTCCGAATGCTTGATCCCCAGCTGATGGCAGTTTGGGAATTGGTCCTTCATTGAAGCTGTGTTGTTGGGGGCGGGCTCATGGGATTATAAGCCAGCTTCCCCTTGCCAGTGTTTGGCACACCTTCCTGCCGCTGTTTGCAGTGCTGTGGTGGAGGTGATGCCCACCCTCTGCTCGTGCTGTCGTTTCTCCTGCCATCATGGAGTCTCCCCTTGAGTCTGTGAGTCAAAATAAACCCTTTCCTCCACAAGCTGCTTTGATGGGGTTCTTTTCTGCAGCAACGGGAAAGCTGGCTGCAGCGCCAGCCACGGCCAGGTCCCCACCTTGCTCCTTCAGAGATTCTTCTAGATTCCCATCCCTGCGCCCCTTCCTCAGATGGGGCATGGACCCCTCTTCCAGCACAGCCCCTTTGCAGAACTTTCTAAAATCTTACAAATTAAGTTGCCTATCCTTGACCTTTTTTTTTTAATCAGCTTGTAATCGGACCTACTTTATTTTGAAATTTGGCCAATCTGATAGACATGAAAATGCTTTGCAAGCAAGAGTCCCTCCAGAAGAGTGAGGAGTCCTTTCTCTAGGAAAACGCCTCTCCTGTGCGCACACGCACACGTGTATAGTTATGTGTGAAAATAGAGTTTTTGGTGTGCATGTATGTGTGTGTATATATTTGTGTGTGTGCACGTGTGTGCATGTGAGTGTGTGTGTGTGTGCATGTGTGTGCGCGTGTGTGAGTACAGGCACGGGTGTGCTATGGCACGGTGTACATGTGGAAGTCAAAAGACACCTTGTGGATGGTGGTCTTCCTTCCACCTCATTCAAGGCAGGAGCTCTCGTTCTTTTTGGCTATTGTGTCCACCAGAGCTTCCGGGCAATTCTTTCTCTGCCTCCCTGCACGGAACCTGGTGTGACACTCACGCTTCCACTACGAGGGCTTTATCCACCAACACTCTCCCAACCCCTCTTGTGGGTTGGTGACAAATGTGGCCCGGCTCAATGAGAGCAGCGTGGAGCCCAGTGCCCGGGTCTTAGTCTATGGAGAGAAGAAAAGGAATGTGTGGGCTTGAGTCCTGTCAGCAGCAGGGCATTGTGGGGAGAGGGGAGCAAATCCCTCTCATCTCCTGTGACTGAGCTGGAGTAACAATGCCTAATCAAGAGCCTTCATTACAAACCGCACCCCAGATTCACTCTGAGCCCCTCTCTGCCACCACTGGCTGCCACCTCCGTGAACCGCGGGTGCTTCATTTGCGAGATGAGAACTCTTGTGCCTTCTTCCAGGACTATAAGGGCACCTGCTGTCAAGCCGTGCGGGAGACGTCTGGCTCTCTCCTCTTCGTCTTCAAGGCCACACGGCCTCGGGTCTCAGCCCTGGCAGTGGCACCCTGTCTGCACTGATTCTGGGGGACATTAAGGAGGGAGGTGCCTGTAGGAGCAGCTACAGGAGGCATTCGGAAGGCCTAGTCGTGGGATATTAGAAGGGTCACCCCTGGCTCACTAACACCCAAGATCATGGCCGTTTCCAGTGATGACGGAGGGGTGGGCTTTGGATTGCAGCTGCCTTGCCTGAACCCAGTGACTGCAGAGCTGAGTCCTGGGCTCTTTCAGACATGGGCTTTGACTTCTGAAGCTAGCAGACCGGTGTTCTCGGCACCCTACCTCGTTACCTCTGGGAAGTAGAAAGTCCCTCAGAAACCAGTGATTCCTGTCATAGCTCTTGCACTGTCCTCTCCAGTCTGCCGCAGACGGGCACTTAATGGAGGCAGCCAGTGTCTCGGCAGGAGCTCCGCCGATGCCACAATGACTGTCATGTTTCATGGAAGGCATCCTGCTCATCTGCCTACCGCCTAAGACTCCAAGATCAGCCCTCACCTTTCCTGCGGAGCACCACAAACAAATCCCGAGGAAGCTCTGGTGCTGAGTCGTGGTGAGGAGGGAGAAAGACGCCACTCCTGGTGCCCCGGGTTCATGGGCCTCTGCTTAGACAGCTCTCAAGAGACTGATCTTTTGGGCTGGTAATTTGCTTGTCATAGACATCTAAATCAGCTCTGTGGACTTAAGCAGGCACATAGATCGCTTACGTATAATTGGCCCTCCTTTCTCCCTGTGGGGTCAACCAAAGGCAGGTTGAAAATAGTTTATTAAGTTGCACTTGGGCCTGGGGAGATGGCTCAGTGGATAAGGCGCTCCCTACGCAGCCTGAGGACCAGGCCCACCCATAAATTCGTGTTTGGGAGGCAGAGGCAGAGGGATGCTCTGGCAAGCTCTGGGTTCAAGTTCAAGGTCAGTTAGGTTGCACTTAGGTTCTCTGAAAAAAACTGCTCTTTCAGGCTGGAGAGATGGCTCAGTGGTTAAGGCACTTGCCTCCAGTGCCTAAGGCCCTGGGTTCAATTCCCCAGGACCCACATAAGCCAGCCCCACAAGGTGGTGGCCCGTGTGCGCTCGCGCTCTCTCTCTCTCTCTCTCTCTCTCTCTCTCTCTCTCTCTCTCTCTCTGCTTGAAAATGAATAAATAAGATATTTTTTTAAAAACTGCTCTTTCTACAAGAAACTTGAGCAGCCGCAGATTCCGGTGTCTTCAAGGGAACCGAGTTAGTGCCAATGGGTAAGTGAAAGCAAGTGTGATTCCCACATGAGGAAGCATTCGCTTGTATTCACTCCTGGTGAGAATGGTAATAAAGGAATCTGTCATAGATACCACGTCCCTGCTAACTCGGCTCCCTTGCAATGTAGGAGTAATACGCTAAATTCCATTCACAAGCCAGAAATACTGAGGCCCCAAAGGTGGGCCACCGACAACCCTTGGTCCGTCCATCACTCTGCTGCTTCCTGAGGCTGCCGCCCAGGAACTCAGGCTCAGTCACTGGGACTAGATGAAGGGCTTGGAAGGAAACTAAGTGACTCGAAGCCAACGAAGTCCCCGTGTCTTTGGTCAACACACGGTCATGTTTGGAAAATGGAGTCTTGTGGCTCCTCTTCCCTTTACCTCTGATGTTCCCAGTGGACTCAAGTTAAAGATGCTTATGTTATGGGCAGGGTGGACGTTACTTTAATGCTTTAAGGTATTTTAAGGGGGGAAACTGAACCCATGTTCCAACCCTTGTCTTAGAGCAAGAACAGAAAAAAAAATTTTTAGTAAGATTATTCTGGTAAACGCAGGGATGGTGATAAGTCTTATTTGTGTCTTCAAAAGCTAGTTTTTTTTTTAAATACTTTTAGGGCTGGAGAAATGGTTCAGTCGTTAAGGTGGTTGCCTTCAGAGCCTAAGGACCTGGGTTCAATTCCCCAGTACCATGTAAGCCAGATGCACAAGGTGGCACATGCATCTGGAGTTCATTTGCAATGGCTGGAGGCTCTGGCACACCCATTCCCTTCTCATTCTCTCTCTCTCTCTCTCTCTCTCTCTCTCTCTCTCTCTCTCT
>PVHP010016065.1:0-36427 GCA_004024765.1 Zapus hudsonius | reverse complement strand
AACAAGTAGTGGTATAGTCAATTATTAGAGCAATTTTCCAAGACCTAGCTAATGTTAAATATTACTCCTAGATAACTACCTAAGGTTCATGAAAGCATCTTTATTTTGGTAATGTTGAAGTATTATAACCCACCTCCATGATGGGCTATGACAGAGTACCTATGGCATATGCATTAGGTGTCATATTTCACATCTTTTTTCAGTGAAAAAGAATTAGGTAAATGTGAAGTTATCGAGTTGAAAAGGTCTTTAAGAAGTAAAGACAAATGAAAAAGAAATATTAAAGTAAAAGAAAAGCTCAAACGAAAATACACACAAATGTCTAAAAGGCACTGGAAAGCATCAGAGATATACACTTCACTCATAAGTGAGTTCACTGGAGCAGCTTGGGTTAGCCTCCAATTTAAATGATCTTGATACATAGAGCCTTGGATAGTAACAAACCCCAGATACTCTGTTTTACACTCTATGATAAAGTATAACTTATAAATTAGTAAGCTATTAACAGAAATTGCTAATCATAAAATTATGATCATAAAAATCACAACAATAAGGCATAAGGAAAGTTGTATGACTGGTCTCTTACAATGTCTTCCCCCTTCTCTCTCTGAGGATATGTTAGGATAGACAATTCCTACATGATGAAAAGAGGTGAGGTAAATAACATTAGCATTACACTACTACATGCGAGTTACTTAACATGAGGTGAAACTACAGCAATTGACTTCCTCATGGAGGTAATGGAGATCTCATTCAAGGTTTGAGAATGACCAAGACCATGAGAAACTACTCTGAAGTAAGGCAGTTTATTTAGGAGAAAACTCCAGCTGCTGGGCTGTCTCACAGGAGAGAGAGGTGAGCAGCGGGCTGGATTGGGGTATTCTGAGGCTTATAGGGCTCTTTCACTTGGGTGGGGAGAGGGAAGGAGGAGAAAAGAGGAACTGTCTCAGTCCATCCTATGAGGAATTTTGTACAGTTAACAGCTAACGTGGGATTGTGGTCAGAGGGCTAGGGGCTAAAAAAGAAGTTGGACAGTTTCTGGGAAATAAAACCCTTAAGTTTCTATTTCTCAAATCCAGGTCAGCAAGACCCACAGTTCCCAAAAACAGGGTCAGCAGTGCTGACTCCATCTTGGAGCCTCGATAAACCCAACAATTACCATGAGATTCATGGGTAGGATGCATATACAGCATAGATACACTCACTAGACAGAGATTCACGAAGCAGAATTCTGTGAGACTTCTTTACTCTTCTCAGAATAGCAGGCAGTTTAAATCCCATTAATTGCTACTTTTTAAGATTCTTCCAGCTAATATATATATATATATATTTATACACATACACACACATATACTTTTTGGATCATAGTGCACTCATGATAATTGAAACCATGAAAAATAAAACTATGGATAAAGAGTGCACTACTGTGTTATATAACTTTTTTTTTTTTTACCATGTTGGGTATAATCACATGATTTGTATGCTTGTAAAGGACTTAATATGTTAAGCATATAATATTCTAAAAAATAATCAGTTAATAATCAAGCCATTGCACTCTGATATCCTTTGATGTGTCCCTTTCCTTGATTTTGCTTTGAAATGGAAACGATCCTCTGGGTGAAGGTGACGTGTGGCTTAAGCAACTTCCTCGCTGAGTAAGGATCACTGATTCAGGATTGAACTGTTTGCCTCCAAATTCTCACATCTCATGTCTTGGTCCATTCATGTCTCCACAGACACCCACCCACTCCCAAGGCTCTGTACTAGGTTCTAGGGATTACTGGAGATTCAAGAGGAGATAGAACAGACATGCTCCCTGTTCTCATAGCATTTATAGCAGTTACCTTCTCATTGCTGAGACAAAACACCAGACCAGAAGCACTTAATGGGAGGAAAGGGCTTATTTCCAGCTTAGGGGAAGTTTCCTCATGGTGAGGACAGCATGGCAGAGCAGACAGCAAGGTGCCACATCTTTACAAGAAGGAGAGAGAATGAGCTGTGAACACCCAGTGGGGCTGGAATAATAAACCTCAAAGGGGATCATTAGTGACATATCTCCTCCAGCAAGGCTCCACCTCCCAATGGCTCTACAAGGTGGGGATTAAGTATGAGGCTTAATCAATACAAATGAAGCTAGGGGGGTCATTTTACATCCAAATGACCACAGCACCAAAGTTCAACAAGGAAAGCAGACAGATCAACACATACTTGGAAGGCAATTACCCTGATGGAACTACATAAGGAATGTCTTACTCTTTATGAATATCTGAAACTGAGTCAGGAATGCAGTTAAACAAACAGCATGGGGTCTGATTCTTCAACGCTTCTGTTTTTTTCTTTGCCTGCTTGTTTTTGGTTTTATTTCTTTTGAGACAAGTTCTCAAGGTGTAGCCCAGGCTGGCCTTGAATTTTTGATCTTCTTACATTATCTCTTAGTACTAGGGTGACAGGCATGTGTGACAACGCCCAGCTTGTTATTGTAAAATTTGTACCAAAGTATCCTGCTGATCCAAGTATTTAACTCACCCATGGATCCCTAAATCAATAGTAATAATGAAGAAAACGATTGAGCATTCACTATTGGTCAGGTTTTGTTCCATCATTTAAATGCGTTGACACATTTCATTCTTAAATATCCCTATAGGGCAAGTGCTATTTTACTTTCTGATTTTGCAAATGTGAGAATGGGATACAAATATTTTTTTAAACAGAGACAAAAATTTGCTTGAGATTATGTGGCTAGCAAAATCCAGAGTTCAATGCAGGATTGTCTCACCTGAGACTCCCTTCTCAGCTGCCTTCCCAACAAATGACTGCAGCAGAGGACACATTCATCAATTTTTCCCCCTAAATATATATATATATATATATATTTGTGTGTGTGTGTGCACCAGGATCTCTTGTTGATACAAACGAGTTCCAGATGCACATGGTACTTTTTATGTCTGGCTTTACATGGGTATGAGGTAACTCAAACCTTACAAGGAAACTTTTTAAACCACTGAACCATCTCCTCAGAACCCTCAAAGATTTGTTTTCTCCAGCTTGTTGAAATCAGGGCAACACTAGTTGAGAAGCAGTTATTTCTCCCTGGATAGTGGTCATTGCAGAGAAGAGGTGGGATCTTTTGGGCTAAATCTCATATCGCCTGTTAGCAGAAATAAACAGGCTCTGCAGCACATGCACGTGTGTAAGAGCCTCTTGACCACAGCCCCCTAATCAGAGGAGCATCTTGCTAATTGCCACTAATGTGGTTACAGAATTAATTAGCCACTTGGAAATATTATACATCAAGTCACGTGGGGATGAGCTGTGTCATCAATGGAAGCATTACTGCTCAATGCAGAGAGCAGAGGACAATGGGCTCCTAAGGCAATGTGATGTTCTCAGACATTGTGTCAAGAATCCTATGCTGTGTGATATTTTTAAATCTTACTCTCCAGCTTCTTTGCTAAGGCCTTCCCGTGCCTTATCTCCTGTCACACAGAGCCCCATCCTGCCCTTGCTCCCATGATGCCCTATCATTCATCTACTCTTTCATCTGTGCCATCCTCCCCCTCCCCCAGCCCCTGGGCACAGAGCATCCTCCTTCCCTGAGATTGGTAAACTATCCACTTTCCAACAAGACGCTCAAAGGTCACCATTCCCTGCAATTCTTACTGATTCTCTTCTTCTTGTGCTGGGGAGTCACTCGCCAGCACCACTGGGCTATTGGGTATGGAACAGCCAGTTTGGTCCATTAGCAATGAATGCGGTTGGTGCACATCCAGAGGTTCTCACTACAGTTCATGGCATTCACTAAGACTCAGTGTTGGATGCCTGGATGACTGCATCTGTAGTCCAGGCCTGGGCCTGGATGTGCTCTTCTGTGGTCTAGGATGGAGCGGGAGGGGGGGTACATATACATGATACTATGAAAATACCACACAGGGTTACTACCTCTTGTCACACATTTTATAAAGAGAATAAAAGCCATAAGCCCCAGAAAACTCATCCAACATTTTCCATACTAAACGCTCAGACTCTGCTTTGGGGTCTCTGATCTAAATCAAAGGCTAGAAAATTGGCAACGCTTTATCTCTCACCACTTCACTCAATGGCCACCTTAAACACATCTATTTCCTCAGTCCTTCTTATAGCTATGTACTCACTACCAAGTCTGTCTTAGCCTATGTCTCAGCATTTCTCAGCAGACATAGATATCTAGGGAAAGCCTCTCACACAAGAGATGGAGCTAAAAACAAATAAGCAGAACCAAACAATTTGGAAGAAACAGACTATCCAATGTTAATACAACTCAAAACAAAGAAACACTATGAATAACATTCCCCAGGGACAGAAGAGAACATATTGCAAATTCATGAGCAAAATATTCAAAACAAAGAAACCTTCAGAAAGCAATGAGGAGCTGCTGGAAATTAAAAATATGATAATATATATTAAAAGTCAATGAAAGAGCTAGAAGAGGAAAAACAGAACCTTACTCTGGAAAACAAGGCAAAATTTCCTAGATGTCTGGAAAGTGAAAATAGGAGGGGGGGGTTAGAGAACCAATGTAGTTGTCCAAAAATCCCAAAACCACAATTCTAGAGAAAAATAAAAAGCAAAAATCTTGATGGGAAAAAATAGCAAAAAATAAGAATAAAATTTAGTATCCAGTAAAGACAGTTGTACACTCAGGTTTGCTGCGCCAATATTTACAAGAGCCAAGTTATAACATCAGCCTAGACGCCTATCAAGTGATGAGTGATAAAGAAACCATGTGCACAATGGATATCAATTAACTCAACAAGAGCTGGAGAGATGGCTCAGCGGTTAAGGCACTTGCCTGCAGTGTCTAAGGCCCTGGGTTCAATTCCCCAGCACCCACATAAGCCAGACCCACAAGGTGGTGGCCCTAGTGCATTCTCTCTCTCTCTCTCTCTCTCTCTCTCTCTCTCTCTCTCTCTCTCTCTAATCTCTCTGCTTAAAAATGAATAAATAAAATATTTTTAAAAAATTAACTCAACAATTAAGAAGAAAATCATGTCACTTGCAAGTGGATCATCACATTAAGTGAAATAGGCCTTAGATAGACAAGTATCAAGTTTTCTCTCATATGAGCAGTCTTACAAGAACGGACATGAAGACAGAAGGAGAGCAGTGTGTGCATTTGCATATTCATATGTGTGAGGGTGTGCAAGAATACATGTGAATGTGTGCGCATACATATGGAGCTTGGAGGTCAATGCCAGGTGTCTTAGTTAATTGTTCTCAACTTTTTTTTTTGAAACAAAAGCTCTCACTGAACCTGAAGCTCACTGCTTTGCTAGAGCTTGCTAACCACCAGGTTCCAGAGATCCTTAGTTTCTACCCCCTAGTACTGGGGCTATAGGAGCACATCACTGCAGATCATTTATATGCGGTGCTGGGGATCCAAACTCCGTTCCTCATGTTTGCACAGAAAGCCATTTACCTACGGAGCCATCTTCCCAGCATCCCTAGAAATAAAACTATTCAAGAAGAAGAGGGACTTGGGCATGGTGGCCCATGCTTTAATCCCAGCACTCAGGAGGCAGAGGTAGGAGGATTGCCTTGAGTTTGAGGCCACCCTGAGATTATATAGTGAATTTCAGGTCAGCCTGGGCTAAAGTGAGACCCTACCTTAAAAAAATAAAGAAGAAGAGGAAAGAGTGACAAGTGTGGGTGATAGAGAAGGGTAAATAATATCAGAGTACCTTATATATCCATGAAAATATCATAGCAAAACCTACTATTTTGTCCAATTAATAGAGACTGAAAAAAAAACACTAAAAGAAAATATGGTCAAGGAAGTTCCCTGTATATGAAGTGTGAGTACTGATGGAAGGAAATAGCTCACCATACACCCAACTAAATAAATGGACAAAAGTCATAAATATATACATATATATATATATATATATATATATATATATATATATATATATGCTTGTGAGATTTTAGATCTAAGAATTATGAAGCATTCAGCAGTCTGTGCACCGAATGGCATAGGCTAGGATTAGAACTCAGAGCTTTAGTCTTCCTGGCTGCAAAGTCCTATACTAAAATGTGATGGAATGGCGGCTTGAAAGTAGTGGAGAAAAGTTATTTCCCTTCAGATCACTCATTCCCTGTAAGAGTCTCTGCAGGCTGACACCTCGGGCACCCTTTCTGAGACCTCCTCTAAAAGCAGTGTTCCTCTGAGACAAGGTGGGATGGCAAGTGTCATGGTTTCTTGTGATGGGTTCATCTCAACTGTCAACTTGATTGAATCTTGACTCATCTCGGAGCAGTATCTCTGGACACATCTGTGAGGGGGCTTCTAGATTAGGTCAGTTGCAGTGGGAAGACCCACCTCACTGTGTGTAGTACCATTCCATGGCCCAGGATCCTGGACTAAGGAGAAAGTGAGTTTAGTGCCAGCATGCATCACTCTCTGCTTCCTGAGCACAGACGCAATGTGACCAGCTGCCTCTTGTGCCTGCCGACATGCCTCCCCTGCCATGTGCCGACTGACTGGACCCTCAAATTGAAAGTTGAAATAAACCCTTCCTCCTTAAGTCGCTTTTGTCACAGCAACGAGAAAAGCAACCAATAAAAGAGGAGTCGGTGGCACTAGGAGCATTCACACAGGAGTGAAGCTCAGAATATCTTTGGACTGACTGGGTGAATAGTCCAGTTTTATGGAATGCACTGGGCACAGAGAGAGCTGAATGTCAGAAGAGAGCAGGCCAGTCACTTGGGGAGGCCTTTCTGGAGGAGGGTGAAATTGAAACAAATAACTGAAGCATCCAAATATCTGAGGAAGAGCCTTAGATAATTGGCAAAGAGCTGGGCTGAATTAGTAATGAAAACATAAAAATGGAGCAAACAAACCATAAACACGGCAAATATTAGCTTCGGGGAAAACATAATAGTTGTGCAGAAAGGGAGAATAATCATAATTTGCTGCATGGTTCAGTTTTGAATGGCATTTACATAGTCAAAATATTGAAAACACTGAATGGTGATCTAACCGAAATTAGGATATAACTTAATTGGAAAGGATGGAGGTGGTGGGTGGGGAGGAAGCCCATGAGTGTTGGGGGGTGGGAGCAGGAAAATCTACATAATCTTTCCTCGGTTAGAATAGGGACAATGGCAAGCTGGAAAAATCCCAAGTGCCAATAAAGGTTTCTAATGCAAAATGTTAGGGCAACATCATCACAAGTAGGTTAAAAACGATTGCAACTAAGTGAAAGGAGCCAGGTCTGTAATTACTATCATATATTGACATGTTGAAGAGCAATTTGATTCTTTAAACTACATGCAGATAAACCTTGTATAAATATCTTCATATACATACATATATACATATACACACATACATATTTTTAATGGGCGGGAAGGATTTATTGAAGCTACAGATTCAAGGGAAGTTCCATAATGGTGAAAGAGGCTGGTCCACTTTCACATGGCCAAGCAGAGAGAGAAACCCATTGCCAACTCCACACACATAGAATAGCAAACAGGAAGGGGCCAAGGGAGAAAATTACTTCCTCTTTATATGGCTTTAAGGTGGGGTCATACAACCCTTTCCCAGACTTGTTGACTCCTGAGTCTCTGGAATTTCCTTCCTGCACTGCCCTCCCAGGAAGAGATGTTCATTTCTAGCTCCCCTGAGCTTCCTTACATCTTGCCCCCTACTGAGAGGCTGCCTTCCTGTAAACATCCTCAGAGACCCACCTAAGGTAATTAAATTCCAAGCTGACAACAAACCATCACAAGTCGACCCCCTGTCAACTTGACATCAAACCATATCTTCTTACATTATAATTTCCAAATGAAGACAGTGACAAGATCATAATTCTGCCTAACACGACTGAACTATTCCACGTACAACCAAGTGAAATTATATCATGTGGTGTCACTATTCCCTTGGTCCATTCAAATTTGTGATTCCCCAATACTACACACAAGAAGGTCCCGCATTTCACACATGAATAATCAACAGTATCGGACAACTCTGGAAAAAAGCACAATATCAGCTGCAGAGAGGTGTGGGAGTAAAGTAATTAACAAAGATATCCAAATTTGTTTTTTTGGAAAAGTTTAAGAAAAGTGTACTTCGTATGTGAGGACTTAGAAAGGCCAAACATCTTCATATATTTCTATAAGAACAGCGATATGATATAATCCCTGAAGAGAAAAACAGTGTGCAAAAATCTATGAAAATTACATCTGCAAATACCTAGGGACCAACATTTTTTTCTTCCAAGAATTTTTCCTACTAATATACTCACACACACACATGAAATAATGTATATAAGAATAAATGAGTACAAATGACTCATATATCTATTAGGAGGAGATGGTTAAATCTACCAAATTGCACCAGGTTTTTTTTTCCAGGGTCCTGTCCAGGATACCTTTTGATTACTTATGATACTTTGTTTTTTTTAAATATATATTTATTGTCCATAATGAGTTACATTATTTAGTGGGCAAACATTGCGTTGTTATCCTGAATTCCCCAATTCCCCCCCTCCCCATCTCTGCACCCAGTTTTTGAAATGGAAGAGGTGTCTTTGGTCCACCAATATGAGTTAATAACATAAAAATACTGATGTACCATGAAAAAGCTCGTAATGCAACTGAATGATTTCCAAGATATATTGATAAAGTATAAAGCAATGCCCTAAGTAGAATGTCACTAATATCTTTGTTGAACAGAAGAAATGTGTTGGTTGGTTACATACTTGCTTACCTGTGAATGACTATGTATGTGCTTATCAACTTCTGCACGTTGATTAATGGTGAGGAAAGGAACCCTGTACCTGATGGATGTGGACTGGAAGGAAACGGATTCTTTCTTATGTATTCTTTTCTGCCTTTCGATTTTGTGTCTCAGAAATGTATTGCTTATATAGAAAACGACACATTAAGTTAACTAAAACTTAAATGAACTGAAACTAAGAAATTGTACAGTAAGGAAAAAGTCCAGAAAAGTGGAAAATATTTTGCTAGCATGAACCCTCAGATTACTAAAATTATTTAAAAATGTTTCTTTGTAAAAAATATTTACATGGTGGAGCCTTCCTTAATTAATGTGAGCAACTTAAATGTTCATACCTGTGTGACACATAAACTTAAATACAAAATAATGAAAACATATCTTTAAAGACATTATGTTCACAGAAAGTATACATGATGAAATATGCACTTGATTTTTCATTAGTAGAAAAACTGGTTGTAGTCTCAGGGGAAGGTACATCATTAATTGACAAAAAATACAGATACAATTCAATCATTCAATTAGAAATGCCAAGCAAGCTCAGAATAAAAGAAAATATTCTTAGTTACTTAAGAGCTGCATACTTTAAAATACCTATCATATATAATATACATTTTTGAAAAAGTATAGAAATACATCTTTTTTTAAACATTGGAATCAGGACAAAGACACTGACTGCCTTGGTTCTGTTTATAAAAAAAGGTAAAGAACAAAATGAGGTGTACATATTAAGAGATGAAATTGTCAGTATTGGCAGATAATGCAATCATATATATCAACATGCATCACTATCACAAGGTATTACAATCAATAAAAGCTTCACTGGGTAGCCGGATACAAAATCAACTCAGAAAAATCAATGACATTTTTCTACACCATCAACAAATGGGTAAAAATCAGTAAAAATTATATATCATAAACTGTGGCAATAAAAGCTAATATATGTTAAAGTCAAGAACTCACAAGATCTATATGACAACAATTTAAAAATCTCATAATGAATACGGAAAGCTGAACAAATTCCATGTTCTTGGTGAGGAATAAATGAAGTCATAAATATGCCATCTATAAACTCAATGCAATTTTATAAAATATCCAATTGGAGACTTATAAGAAAGAGATAAATTTAGTTTAAAATTTATAAGAATAAAAACCCATGATTGGCTAAGGCATAAGACTAGGAACTTCCGAAGCGTTAAATAATGACCCTTAAGGTTGATCACTGACATGCAAAAATGATATTTTTCTCTTTGATTATATGATATGATGTTGTGATGAAGGTGAAAGTATATGATTATATTATATGATAAAGGGAACGTATACACCAATGGGTATGTGATAGGCAGATTAGCAGGTGTGTTGAAGGTATCACCTGCATCATGGAAAAGAAAAACAAAATATCAAAGGAGATGCCAAATGAATCAAGTGCCAAAATGAAAAAAGTAAATTGGTGAAGTCAGTAGAAGAATAGTTAGGAAAATATCTTTGTGACTCAAGGGAAGAGAAATTATTAAAACTTGAAAGGCACTCATTATAAAGAAGAGAATCAAGGATTCATAAATGTAAGAACTTATATTCAACAAAATAGAAGATATGTTCGAACATTTGAAAGCACCATTTGAATAGTATCAAGATACAAAGGCAGGTCATGAAATTTTAATAGAAAAGTTAGTACCCTTCCTTTAAAAAATTGGCGTAAGTTATGAGAACGGACAATTAAGTAAAGTAGAAAAATTAAAAATGTTAATAAACATTGGGCTAATGCTCAAACTCTGTAATCAGACATGAAAATTAAAACAATGTATTATCATTTATACAGAATGGCACAGAAAGAAGCGAACTGGGTAATCTTGCATCAGGGAGATGTGTGAGAATGTATGAACGCTCACCCACAACTCTTCAAGGTTACACTGGGCTAATCACTTGTTCAATGCTTAGTACCACTAAGATCTTTGTACACTACAATCCAGAAATCCAAACTCTGACGTATCCCAGAGACACTGTCACAGACTTCCAGGAGTGGATGTGCATTGCCTGACTTAGACACACTCTGAGTTCCCATCATGGAGAAGGGTAAGTATCTAGTACAATGCAAAGGTTAGGAGTTAATGGTGAGACATACATATGGAACCCTCATGGGGTTTTCAAAATCAGCACTGATTTGGGGAGCTGGGGAGATGGGTCAGCAGTCAAGAGTGCTTGGTACACAAACACAGGCTGAGATGGCTAGACACCACCTAGCTCTAGTACCCAGCACCCACACACACTGCTGGGTGTGGCCACACCTGTGTATAACACTAGTCCTGTGGGAAGGGGAAGGCAGAGACCAGAGAATTGTTGGGGCTGGCTGACAAAAAAAATGGTGAAAACAGCAGCTCTGGGTTGAGTTTTGCAGATGAGCAAAGCCAGTAGACCAGCCCACATTCTCCTCTGGTCTATATGCCTGTATATACCACACACACACACATCAGATACCACACGTACCCTGAGTTATTAATGATTCATTGGAGTAAATTTAACCTCCTACCCCTCCAAATCCCCCCAACTAACAAAACACACTTTTCCAGAACACAAACCAAGGAATGTAATTAGGCACATTGTCAGAGTAGGGAAGGGAGGAGGATGGAGACGGAAACAGATCCAAAGGAGTAACTAAAATAAGAACACAGTCTTTTTATGTAAAGTTTGAGCAATATGTTGCTATCAACAGGTCTATCATTCAGTCAACTGCCTACACTGGAGGTCAAAGCAAAGTCGGTTTTGTGATATCTTCATGAAATAACTATTGAGCAAATATTGCAGAGGTTCCATGTGGAGAGGCATCTGTTTGTTCATCTGCCTAGAAAAGACATGTTACTCATAACAGCCCTATGACACAGATGCAGATAGGAAGATGAGGTTGTCATTTACGTGTGGTACAATTTTCAGCAGCTAGCTATGCCCGTGTGACCTATCCCTTCCAGGGATGCCACATCCCCAGGGTATTTCAGCACCAGTGTGGAGACTTGTGGTACAAGGTCAGGAGAGACTCGAGGGCATGGTTCCTTTCTATCTCAAAAGACCTACCTCAATCATTCATCGAAAGAATTTTAGCTAGTCGTGCAGAGACCAGACTGCTTGCTTCTAATTGCATATAGACATGAGTTGTGAAGGATTTGAGATGTCACAATCTCTAGGATAACCATGGGCTGATGTGCTCTTGAAAAATCATGGGAGGCATTTATTGAATAACAAGCACTTCCTGTTAGCAGCTTTACACTCACAACCAAGCCTGCAGATAAATCTCAGGATGATTTTGTAGTTGGATAAATGATGTATCCATAGTGGACATCTTTTGCGTTGTCCCCCCTTGCTCTGTGGCATAGTTATCCTTTGCCTCTGTGTTATCCTGGTGGAATATCAATCAAGTTCCCTACTTTCTTGCCACCAGGGCAGGTGTGTGTCTTCAGCAAGGACAATAAAAGCCTTACATTAAAAAAAATTGGGAGTATTTTTGGATTGCATTTTCAATTTCTTGAAAGGAAGCACTAGCTAACAAAGATGCAAATAGGAGGGGGAGATAACAGAAGAAAGAGCCAGGGGAAATTTTGCTTTCAAATAAAATGTGAGTTCTTTTGACTAAGGTTTTTGAGTTGGAATTCGACCAATTGAATCCAATAGAAGATGGCTGATCAAAGATCACAGGGTCAGCAAACCTCGGATCAGATGACCTCCCAGGAAAAAGCTGAGTCACTCCCTATTGAGCTATGCTATCTCTTTCTTAGGCACAAATCCAGAGCGGCTTCCAGGGACCACTTTGGCTCCCAGAAAGCTGAACATCCCACATTCAAAGAGTTGCAATATGGAGCCAAACTACACCCTCTGTAGATAGTTCCAGCTTTTATAAATTGCTCAGGCTTAGTTCCCTGGAATGAAAAAAGTAAATCCAGGAAAAGTTTTTCAATGTTTTAGTGGGACCAGAAGGAAATGAGAAGGAAGCAGCTGATGTCCAACACTTGCTTCTGAAGACATTTCTCAGTAAATACCAGTCTAGTTTGAGCAATGGCCTTCTCACCACAATGAATAAATTTCCACCCAAGGAGTCTTCTTGAAGAGATAGAGGGCACAGAATGTGAGCGATGGAACTGGCCACAGTTCCCTTCATCCTGGCTCCATGTCGATAACCTGCTGAAGCCCTTGTTCTTCTGTAGTGTTGTGTATAAACTGGAGATGGTAATGTCTTCTGCATGGGGTTGTTTTTTGACAGATGAAAAGTATTTATCCACATAAAATATCTGAAAGAATTCTTATACATTGTTGACCCCCATAAATTATACATGTCTGTATAGAAGGTGTATATTCTATGTATTTATGCATATTATACTTTTTAAGGCAGTAATCTTGATGTGTTGATTAAAACATCTGCCTTGTTACTCTATCATCATACCCTGAAAAGAACCGGGCCACTCCTATTTCATACACTTCCCAGTGGGCTCATTCTTTTAGAAATAGTCATCAGGCACACACAAAAAGCAATTTAAATGGTTCATCTTTCCTCTTTTCATCCATAGACAAATTTCAATAATTATCTTAGTCAACCCATTAATTAGTCTAAATTTGCCCAAGCATAATTGATGCTGCCTACACAATCTTCTATAAAAATTTAAAATGGATGGCTAAACAGATTTTTTTGTTTGTTTGACTAAGTGCATTTTCCCCTATGCACAATGTGTTAGTCAACGCTTATCTAGTATAATAAGCTGGCTGTGGTGTTCTTGTCTGCATCTGTGTTAGGATGAATGTCTAAATTCAAATTCTGCCTTGGCAGTTTCTAGCTTGTCCACCTATGGTCTGCAGCTTCTTCTCACTGAGGAGACCTGTTGGCTCACTCATTGAAAATGAGGATATGGTGGATTAGCCTGGCCTCTGGAACCTCTCCCTGGCCAAGCACTCCTAGATGAACTCTGATCTGGCTTTTACACTTATGCAGTGGAGGACTTTGCTTTTCTGGGCCTCCTACTTAGCTTGTTTGGTGGGTTTCCTCATGGTCTTGTTCTGAAACCTCTTCTATGATGTGACATTGCTCTCTTTTCCAGTCTGACCTCAAACCTTTACTACCCTCTGTGTATGAGGGATGATTTTCATGACTGATATCAGCCCATAACTCAAGCACTGCTTTGCAAAAATCTCATCTGATCTCTACACCTCTCTCACTCTCTGTCTCTCTCTTTAAAAATATAACAAATCTTTATTTTGTTACCAACACAGAACCAACCAGCCAGCGTACTCTGCTCCATGAAATCACTTAGGACCCAAATGAATGAACAGGCAGCTTCCTAGCTGTTACAGAAAACTAACTCTCTTTTTAATCACACTGTTCCTTGCAGAAATAACTAAGGGAACAAATACCATGAAACCTGCAATAACATAAAAAAGTTCAAGGTGTTATTTTTCCCTTTATTCATTCAAGATAAGATCACAAAGAAAAACAAAAGAATAGTTTTCAAACAAGTTTCCTGAGACAAGTGAGAGATGCTAGGAATCTGATGTAAGTTATCCCTAAGCCCCAGATGTGAGAATAACCGTGACAGTTGAAGAAGTATGTAGAACAGAACAAAATAACCAGGCAACAAACAAAAATAGAAATAAAATTTCAGAATCTGGAAGTGGCCTTTCAAACCAGTGGAAAAAAATATGTGATTATTCAATAGTTTTGGCATAGTGGGTTAATATATGAAAAATATCACATTATATCTTAAAGTAAATGCCAGATGGAGTACAATTCTCTGTTAGAAGAGCCAGCAAGAGTGACGCCGCAGTATAGGTAAAATTGTATTAATACGTCTGCAGGGGAAACTTGTAAAAACATGGTATCAAAGACAAAACACTGGAAGTAAATCAAGGTAGAGCTGGAGAAATGGCTGAGCAGTTAAAAGCCCTTCTGGTACAAGCATGAGGGCCTGAGAAGACCTGGGAGACAACTTGAGGTAAATTCTCCAGGACCCACATAATCAGCTGGGTGTGACCATGCAGGTCTGGAACCCTAGTTCCATAGGGGAGCAGCGACTCAAGATTCTGGCTGATTCTGGCTCAAACAAGAACAGGAGGAAGACTGATAGAGAAGGACAAATGATGTTATATTCTAGCCACTGCAAGCGATTACATGGGGCTCTGCAAGGGCACATACCCATGCATACACCACACACACACACACACACACACACACACACACACACACACACACACCCCACATAAGCAAAAGCAAAACAATGTGGCTAAATTTAATCATATAACATGCTTTCTCAGACCATTAACTCATTAAAAAGTAGCTGTTGCAGTCAGCCACAAGCCGCTGGGATGAATCTTAAAACAAGGCACAATTTGGGGGAGGAAAGTGTTTATTGAAACTATAGTTTGAGGGGAAGTTCTGTAACAGTGAAAGAGGCTGGCCCTCTTTCACTGGTCTGAGCAGAGAGAGAAACCCATCACCAACACCACACACAGAACAGCAAACAGGCAGGAGTCAAGAAGAGAATTTCTTCCCCTTTATATAGCCGTAGGGTGGGGTCTCGCAACCCTGTCCTAGACTTAATGGCTTCCTGAGTCTCTGGAATTTCCTTTCTGCACTGCCCACACAGGAAAGGATGTTTACTTCCAGCTTCTTTGAGCTTCTTTACATCCTGCCCCTTACTGAGAGGCTGCCTTCCTGTAAACATCCTCAGAGACCCACCCAAGATTTCTTGAAAGGTCAAGTTGACAATAAAACCTAACCATCACAGTACCTGTCAACTGGGCGTGATGACACATGACTTTAATCCCAACACTCAGGAGGCAAGAGGTAGGAGGATCGGATCACCATGAGTTTGAGGTCACCTTGAAACTAATTCCAGATCAGCCTGGGCTAGAGCGAGACCCTATCTCAAAACACAACAAACCAAAGTACATGTCTAAATAGGAAAATATTTGATATGTGGAGAAACACCCAAGATTGGTGGAAATAATATAGAAATAACTATACAAATCAGTAAAAAGATGAATGTCTCCTAAAATGTACAAGGGTGGTAAATTTGTAATTTACAAAAGAATTTATAAAAGAAGAAAAAATACAAGTAGCCAGAAAATATTTTTTTTAGAAAACCTATTTTATTTTGCCTAACAGAGAGTTGAAAATTAAACACTAAAGCTTTGGGATATGAAACTGTTATGGATTAACTGGAAAATGAAGTCCACGTGGTAGAGAGAAGGTAAGGATTTGGAATTCTTTTGAATCATGGTACAGTTGATTTTAGAAGTCACTCGGGCTCATTTTATTTCATATCTACATTTTATATCTAAAATTTAAAGCCGTGAGCAATTTTTTCTCGCATTCAGACTCTTAAGAATTCATCTGAAAGAGTCAGATGAATGTGTATTGGTGCAGGTGTAAGAATGCTCTCTGAAAATCAGAAACAACACAAAAACTCAATGGTGAACTAGCTCCTGTCAGAGCTCTTCCCCAGTGACTCCTTAAATGAATTTCCTCTTCCTTATTACAACCCAATCTGTCTCTAACCCCACACTCATCTGCATCTGACCCATAAGTTTCTGTGAACTCACAAAGTCACCCAAACCAAAGCAAGCCTTTGGCCTTTAACCTTCTCAGAAACATCCTGAAGCTAATTACTGCCCTTTCCTTTCTACTTCTTTATCTTCTCACACAATGTCAGAATCCCTCAGAGACATTTTTCAGTTCTTTCTCTACACTGGTTCTTCTCAAAGTGTGGGCCCCAAACCAGATAATCAACCTCTTCTAGGAATATATAAGAAATACACACTCTCTAGCTCAATCTGGACTGATCCGGTATGCCCACAAAGAGGGTCCCCAGTGGGTTGGGGACAGGGAGGAGGGTAATGGGACTACCTTCATAAGATTTGCTCATACAATGTATGCAATTTTGGATAATAAAGACAAAAAAAAGACCCTGGTAATGGCACCCAGCGAGTCACAAAGCTCCCCAAGGAATTTATACATCACAAAGTATGAATGCCACTCCCTGTATCTCTATAGCAGTGGTTCTCAACCTGGGCTGCTAATTGGAATTTCCCAGAGTCTTGAGCATCCTGATATCCAGGTGCTGCAAACCAATTGAATTAGAACTTCAGGAGATGGTTCCAGGCACCCATAAGGATGCCAATGGGAAACAAAGATAAAAATTATTCTCCCATACTGTTTCCTAAGGCACTTCTTCCCAGCTTGCCTCTTCACAACAATATGGTAAATTTGTTAAAGTCATAATCTGTCCCTATCCAGGATATTATGACTCAGTAGAAGGGTGAAGGTTGGGTTCACAACTCCGTGTGTTACATAGATAAGATTAGGGAAATCACTCATATTAATGGTTCTAGGGCTGGGGATGGTCCAGTGATAAGAGTGCTGACCTAGCATTGAGGCCCTGTAAGAAAAGCAAGAGAGTGGGGAGAAAGAGAAAGAGAAGGAGGAAAAGAAGGGAACGAGGGGGACAGGGAATGAAGGAGGGGGGAGGAAGGGGAAAAATGAAAGCAAAGGAGTTCCCAGAGCATCATCCTTGGATCAGAAACTTCAGCATCGTCTTGAAGGTGTTACAACTTCTGGGCTGGAGAGATTGCTCAGCATCTAAGGGCTGTTTCCTGTACACACATAAGGGCCTGAAACCCCAAGAAACCCTGAGTTCAAATCTCCAGATCCCATGCAAAAAAACAGCTGAGTATCCTCAAGCACACCCATGCCCCCGGGGAACAGGTACACAATATCTTTGGCATATCCCAAGCTCAGGACTCAAAGAGACTCAAAACAAGACCAGGTTGAGGAGCAATGGAATAAGAAGACCCGATGGTTCTTGCTGGCCACTGAAAGCCAGCGACAGTCCCCTCATCCCTTCCCCATTCAGAGAGCACATGGGGCACTGCAAAGACATGTATACATGTATGCCCCTTCCATACCACATACACATACTACATTATTTACACACACACACACACACACACACACACACACACACAAGCACATACAGAGACAAAAGCACAAACAAAAAGAAAAATAAGAATAAATTCCTAGGCCTCACCGAATCAACAATTCTAAATGTAGGGTCCAGTGATGTGTGCTTGACACATCTTCCAAGAGACTTTGATGCTCAGGAGAGCCTGAGACTCAGCCTCTTAAATTGCTGTTAATGTGAATACAGTATGGTGGTCTCAAGTAAGGGACTACCTGGACCAGTCTTCTCTGAACTTAATGTGATCTCCAGTTCAGTATCTCATCCCCCTGTGCCTCAGTTCTTCATCTGCAAGATGGAGGCAATTAGCTTAGGTTTGCTTTGGGATAAACTAAGATGACCCATGTCAAGGTCCTAGGTTAGCATTTGGCTCTAAGGATTACCCATAAGACAGTAGCTATCTTAATTAGTTCTGGCTTCCTTGTTGAGCTTTCTGCCTGTTTACTGTCTGCATCTGGATAAGCCACAGGCACCTTCCTACCACAGACTCAGGTTCTCACCACTTGGTGAAGCTCCAGCATTTCCACCCTGACAACCTCTCAGTTCTTCCAAAGTAGAAACTAGAACCAAACTTAATTCTAGTCTCTATGTTTTGACCTTCCATTTCAAGCCAAAATGCCAAGTCTTAGAAACTGCTTGGAATCTACCATATGTGCCTTCATCAGTCATTCAAGTTCACTGTCATCTCACCATGAACATCACCCTTAGTGACCTCTTCAAGTGCACTCGGGTCCTCTCCCCATCAATCTGGTCTCCCCATAGGAGCCAGAGTGATTATTCAAACAGTTATATCAGATCACCCTTCTCCAGAAACCATCCATGACACTTGGACAAAGTTTAGGTTCATCATCGTGATCTGAAACTTCTGGGGCATGACATTCATCAGTGCCTCTCCCTCCTCACCTGTGTCCTTTTTCCCCTCACTGCAAGGGACCTGTTTGCCTTTAGGTTCTTGGACGGACATCAGGGCTTGAGTACCCAATGGCTTTTTCATGGCTTAGAAGCATATGTGTGTATCTCCTTGGGTTAGAAAAGTTGTTCTTCAGGGATGGAGAGATGGCTCAGCGGTTAAGGCACTTGCTTCCAGTGCCTAAGGCCCCGGGTTCAATTACCCAGGACCCACATATGCCAGACCCACAAGATGGTGGCCCTGGTGTGCGCGCTCTCTCCCTCTCTCTCTCTCTCTCTCTCTCTGTATCTCTCTGCTTGAAAATGAATAAATAAAATATTGAAAAAAAAGAAAAGTTGTTCTTCAGCTTCCAAAAGAAATGCCCACAACATCTGCTCTCTTTTAAAAACTCTTTCATTAACCACTTCCATAACATGTTAAATGTGACCCTTACAAGTAGGGACTGCATTTCATTCTGTATGTATTTCAATTTTATATTAAAAATGTGCTTATTTATTTTCTTTTTAAATTAGAATTTTAGCCATGATAAAAGCATATAGCTTAAAACTTATGTTTGTTATTTTGAATTTTTTGTTAGTTTGAATCTTTGTATGTATTTGTGTTGCAGTCAGCTTTCTTGCTGCTGTGCAGAAAAGAACCCAACCAAAAGCAGCTTGTGAGGGGATGGAGAGATGGCTCAGATGGTAAGGCACTTGCCTACAAAAGCAGCTTGTGGAGGAATGCATATATTTTGCTTTACAGAATCTAGGAAAAGCTCCATGTTGGCAGGGAAAATGATATCATGACCAGATGGTGGACATCACCTCCGCCACAGCACTGCAAACAGCAGCAGGAAGGTGTGTCAAACACTGGCAAGGGTAAGCTGGCTATAACCCCCATAAGACCACCCTGAACAACATACCTTCAACAAGGATCCAATTCCAAAACTGCCATCAGCTGGGCATTGAGCATTCAGAATGCACTAAGTTTATAAGGGGCACCTGAATCAAACCACCACAGTTTGTTATTAAATTTTCTCATTAGTGCGTGTATGCGAGAAATGCCAAAATCCTCATGTGATGGTTTATTTTTCTGATTATAAATTAGTTAAGCTAGACCACAGGGAGTACAAAACTTATTCTGTTTTTGTCTAGGGAAGTATTTGAGGTGATTGTAACATTTAAATAGATAGACCAAGTGAAGTAATTTATCCTTCCTAATATGGGTGGCCCTCATCCAACCAAGCCTTACTAGAATCAAAAGTGTTGACCTATCTCAAATGAGAGAATTTCTGAAACTCTATTATCTACTCTTTAGGTCTCCAGCTTGCTGGCTGCAAACACTGGGGCCTGTCAGCATCTGTAGTACACATATGTGTATATGTATTACTGAGGGTATGTGTGCATGGTGCATGAACACACACATATATACTCTAGAGAGCCTTTACTTAAACCTTAAATACCTCTTTCTGATAACTTCCTGTGACTCCCAATGTAATTTCAGGTATCCTTTTAGACACCTACACTATGGTCTGTATGACACCTTTGTAACATTCAACTATTTTGAAATACCAGACGCAACACTGGACCTCAAAGAATGTGCTGGCTCTCTTCACAGCTGCATTCTCAGTAGCTTGTGCAGTGCTTTGCAATTAGACTCACATGCTTGTGAAAGGAAGACCTATGTATTCTCTATGCATATTAAAATTACTTACTGTACCAGAATATTTGTGATCATAATAAAATATATAAGATGACAAAGGAAATAAAGAAACATATAGAAGACAATGTTTATACATTATGAAAAATTGAATATAAAGACATCTATATCTGGGTTTTTTTTCTGCCTCTTTACATTTCTTTTTCGTTTCTTTCTTTTTTTTGTGATGTGTTTAATTTGGCTTACAGACTCGAGGGTAAGCTCCATGATCAGGGAAAAACAATGGCATGAGCAGAGGCTGGATATCACTGCCTGGCCAAGAGCAACAGGAAAATGCGCCAAACATTAGCAAGGATAAACTGGCTATAACACCCATAAGCCTTCCCCCAACAATATACTGCCTCCAAGAGGCTCCAATTCCCTAATTGCCAACAGCTCAGTACCTAGCATCCAAAACACCTAAGTTTATTGGGTACACCTGAATCAAAGGACCACATTCCGCCCCTGGAACCCATAAACTGATAACCATACATGATGTAAAAGTCAATTCATTCAGTCCAACTTTTTATTAATCCTGATGATGTTCAAACATCCCATTGTCCAAGTCTTTTAACTGAGCTGTAATACCAAAAAAAAAAAAAAAACAACTTAATACACAGAATAAACATTCACACTGCAAAAGATGGTATTGGGCATAGCAAAGACAGATTATATCAATACAAGATAAGTTTCTGCCTTGAATATATATGCTTAATTCTGTACTTAAAATATTTAGTTATGTGTTAAATATCATATATAAAACAAAATAAAAATAAAGAGGAAAATTAAAAATAGGATTGATATTTATAACACATATGTAAGGCCCTTCTCTCCTAAGTCAGTAAATGAAAAATAAGGACAGTTTTTTTTTGTTATATCTTTGTGTGTGCGTGGAAACATATGTGCACGCGCACACACACAACCATGCATGTGCACACGTGTGCAAGCACACACACACTATGGAGCATGTGGAGGTCAGAGGACAACCTCAAGTCAGTCTTTTTCTCCCACCTTATTTGAGGCAGGGTCTCTTGTTCACTGCTGCATCTGCCAGGCTAGCTGACCCATAAGCTTCTGGTTCTCTGGTCTCTGTCTCCCAATAAGCTGTTGACATGTTGGGATTACAGGCATGTACTGCCGTGTCTGGCTTTTCACAGGTTTGGGGATCTGTACTCTGATCCTCAGGCTTACATGGCACGTGCTTTATCCGTTGAGTCATCTTCTCAGCCTCAGAACAGTTTTTAAAAAATGGACAAAAGACATAAAATAGGCCAACTACATCTAAATCATTAAGTATATGGTATATGGCATATACAGAATGACTATTTAAGAAAATATACCTATAAAGGACTTACTGTCCAAGATGGGAAAAAAAGAGGCAAAAATCGATGATGATACAATTCCATATACTTTGACTTAGCAATTCAATTTCTTGGACCCTACTTAAATTACTGAAGTAAAACACACACATATCTTCTCATCATACACTTAATAAGAGTGAGGATTTGGGGAGAATCTCAAAAGCACTATGTTTAGGAATTAGCTAAGAGAGTTTAATTATAACTGAGTAGATTATTCATATCACTACTTTTGAATAATGAGAGTGTTGATTTTGCTTCTTAAACCTTTCTCTGCAATTGTGTAGAAAATGCCTTACTTTTAGAAACCAAGAGGAAATTACGTTCTTATTCAAAAATATAATGATGGGTTAAAAATATTGTGAAGGACATGTGAGGTATGTATATATATTTTTTTCCGAGATAGGGTCTCACTCTAGTCCAGGCTGACCTGGGATTCACTCTGTAGTCTCAGGGTGGCCTTGAACTCACAGCGATCCTCCTACCTCTGCCTCCCGAGTGCTGGGATTAAAGGCGTGCGCCACCACGCCCGGTTTATGTGAGGTATATTGAAAGCCCATGTCTAATATAACAACAAGTGAACCTGTGATGTGAAAGTGGCAGACATGGTTTTGTGGCTGGAATGGTTCAGAGGACACCAAGGGAAGGTAATGAACATCTACAGTGAGACACGTCTGTCTGTTCATTCATCTCTGTGTGAGTGAACAGAAGTAAGACCTGAATTACAGGATGCAGCCCCCTGCCATGGGCTTTTAGAGAATGTCAAGGATTACGTAACTACTATGAGAGTAATCTGGGATCATGTCAGAGTCCATCACCAGTGGGCACACTGTCAAAGCCCAGGGCACGTGTCAGTCACTTCTGTTTTCCCAGTGCCACGCACCCAGGTGGCATACCATAAACTCTTAATCAAAGGAGTGAGTGAGGCCCTGGGAAAATTCCTATCTTTGAATGCCGTTTGGAATGACAAGAAAAAGACTTGGCAGGTTAGAGTGAAAGCCCCACAGTTCATGACTTGGGGATGGGATGAGGGTCCTTATTTAAAGGTGAATCATTTCAAGGTTCTTGTCTTAATTTCAAGGTTCTTTACACATCAGTGGGATTCCAGTGACCAAGGTATTCAGGATGCTGCATACATAGCTAATGAAAAACTATCTCTCTCTCTGTCTCTCTCTCTCTTAGACATACACACACAGAGGGACTCTACTTTACTTAGACAAACCCCTAGGTATGCATAAGACCATAAACTTTTACAATCATTTTATTCAATCCCGAATTTTTAAATGTAATCTCAAGGACTGACATAGCCTGAAACGCTGAATATTATTTTTCTTCAGAAAATGGTAATGCATTACATTACACAATACATTCTATTTGGGCGTTCATTAGTGAATCCAGTTTGACACGGCTCCTTTTGGTGGCATATGCTTAAATATTGCACTTTTGCTTTGACATTTATATTTGCTGTCATCCCTAAAGAATAATGACTTGTCCTTACCTCACACTTCCAGTCAGAAGCTAATCAGTAGCAACAGAAGAGAAACAAGGAAGATAAGGTGCAGAAAAGCAAGGTTTTCACATGTATATTTTTACCTCTGTGCCCCTGTCAGTGTCTGCATCTGGTCATGCCTAGGCCTCACCTAGCAGGAGTTTATGTTTTGTTCTGATCTCTCTGTAATTCTAAGCATGGAATCCAAGAGTTCTGGTCTGCTGGGCAAATGCTGAACCACAGACCTTTCCCCTAGCCCTGCACCAGTTCTATGTGTTCTTGAAGCTTGACTTTGGCAGGGGCTGAAGAGAAAATGAGGGACTGGGAAGATGGTTTAATAAAGAAAGCTCTTGCCACACCATTGTGAGTTATCTGAGCTTGGTGATTCCCAGAAATCCCAAAAAGCTGGATGCTGTAGTGAGTGTCTATAATCCTAGTGCACCTACAGATGGGAGTCAGAGACAAGAGAATCCCCCTAAAACTCATCGGCCAGCAAGCCTGGACACAAGAAACCTTGCCTCAAACATGGTGGAAGGTGAGGAATGACACCTGAGGTTGTCCTCAGGCCTCACATGCCATAGTATGCAGACACCACACACACACACACACACACACACACACACACACACACACACACGAATAAATAGATAAATTAGTGATCTGTTATATTGCCTCTTCGGGAAAGCACGTGGGCAGACATACTTGGTCTGTCTGGGACCATCCCAGGCTCCCAGTTTCACCACAGAAGAAGCTGTCTTGGCCTCCAACACTTTCCCTCCTTCCCTAGGTACTTGGGTCCATTCACTAGGTAGAGCTCTTTGAAGCGGCGACAGGGACCATGAAATGACGGCTCTCTAATCATGTCCTCACTCTGTCTCCAAGCCATGAGATGCTGAGGTTTTCGTTCTGACCTGCCAACATGTCACTTTTAAGAGAAGCAGCACGGGACACAGCTGTGGGTGTCTGTGTGTCCTGCTCCAGGTATGGTAAGTCAGTACAGAGACCAGGAAAGAACCTTTTAGCTTTCAGGAAACTGTAGAAAGGGTCTCCTGGCCAGGTGACCATGGCTGTGAAGTCCACCTGTCCTCTCCTCTTCCCTGAGCATTGTACCTTCCATTCCTCTCTGCCTTTTCCTGTTCACTTTCTCTCTCCCTCACTCACCTTCACCCTCTCACACCTTCTCCTGTCAGCCTCCTACTGTTTAAGTTCGGCTTCCTCTTTTCCTCACACATTATCCTTTCTGTGACAGAGAGCTTCTCTCTCCTGACCTTCAGTTTTCCTCTCGTGCATATTTCACTTCCTTGCACCATGGACTTTCTCTCCTGCCCCCCTCTCCCCCCCCCTCTCCCTCTCCCTCCCCCTCTCCCTCTCTCTCTCTCTCTCTCTCTCTCTCTCTCCCTCCCTCCCTCCCTCCTCACTTTTATTTTCCTGCACACACTTTTTTACTGCCCCCTGCTATTTATTTGTCTCTCTTATAATTTCTTTCTCTCTCTCCCCCATGCACTTATTCTAACACTAACTTTTATTTTCTTGTGTTCATTTTGACTTTCCGCTCACATAACTATTTTCTCCAAGTCTCATTTTATCTCTTAAACCCTTTGTGTCTTCCCTTCCTGTTCCCTCCTCCAACACATGCCCACAATTTCTTCTTCTCTTCCCTTACACACTCACTCTTTCTTTCTGAAACACAGCAGCATTCCAAGGAGAGGACAAAAAGGTCACTGGCCAGATAAGAGTTCAGAGAACCCCTGGCAGGATGGGGCCTGATACACAAAGGCATTTTCAATTTGCAGTTTTCCAGAAGGAAGCTGCAAATTGATCCACCAAGTGGCTGTAGAAAATTGGATGGAGAGCTGTGGACACACCACGCACTACTCAGGTGGAGTTGATGAGTCTAAGACAAGAGGTAAACAGAGGGCAGAATCCAGGAGGAGGTTAATTCTTCTGGCCGGAGCCATGAAAAGTGGTAAGAGGAGAAGGTCTGGGTGCTCCTTGATCTTAGAGCTATCTATTACTTTATCCAAGATAAGAAACAGTGTTGTAAAGCCTGATGTGCTGGCCCATGACTGTAATTCCAGCATTTGAGAGGCTCACACAGAAGCATTGCAAGTTAGAGGCTCCCCTGTGCTGCATATAGGGACCCTGACTCAAAAACAAATGGAAAAAAAGAAGTGAAGAGAGGGAGGGAGGGAAGAAGAGAATAAGAAAGGAAGGAGGGAGGGGAGGAAGGGAAGGAGGGAAGAAAGGAAGGGAGGAGAAGAGAAGGGAAGGGAAGGGGGAAAGGAAGGGAAGGGAAAGGAGGAAGGAAGGAAGGCAGGAGGGAGGGAAGGAAGGAGAAGGGGAAGAGAAGGGAAGGGAAGGGAGGGAGGGAGGGAGGGAGGTAAGGCAGGGCAGGGAGGGCATATGTAGACCTCCTCCCCAACTTTTAGAAGAAAGAAAAATAATCCATAATTACAGACAGGCATTCCTCAAATTTTGTTTTTCCAACATGAAACCTGTCTGCCTCTTTTCTTTTCCAAACTTAAGCGCAATAGCAGAGTTAAAACCACAGCTACCACATGATGACAACTGCCTCCTTTGCTAACTGAAATACCAGCCCTGCCATCCCTCTGCATGCAGTCATTAATTCAGCCATCTCCCCAAAGGACCTGCCAACTTTGACAGGGTCTCTGCCACCTCCTAGAATCACAGCCTCTTAGTGGATACTTAGGAAATGTGATGAGATGAAGAGTTGATTTTGTTCCCTATTGTCATTCATTATTATTCTGTGAAAACAGAATATTGGACTGAACTTGTGGAGGCACACACATCTGTGATGTGAAGCACAGGACCATAAACCCAAGGTAATGATGGGAACCATTAAGCCATGTTGAAAATGGCAAATTCTGAGACTCAATTGAATGCTTGTTGAACTTAAGGTGGTCAAATTTGTGCTCAATGGTCAAAGGACAGAATAAAATTAAAGATCAATTGAATGCAGGAAACAGTATTTTCAAGTGTGTAAAAGGTAATATTTTATTAGTTTTGCTTACTTATGGGTTATTATTTTAGAGTTCTTGAAACTGAACTCCTCACTCCTTCATAAAAAAAGAGAAAATCCAGCTGGAGAGATGGCTCAGTGATAAAAGGCACTTGCTTGCAAAGCCTGTCAGCCTGGGTTAAATTCCCCAGTACCACATAAAGCCACATGCACAAAGTCGTGTATGCACCTGGAGTTTGTTTGTAGTGGCAAGAGGCTCTGGCACACCCATTTTCCTCTCTCTGCTTGTGAATGAGTAAATAAGACATTTTTAAAAATACTTTATTCATTTTCAAGCAGAGATAGAGAGAGACAGAGCGAGAGAGAGAGCACATACCAGGGCCACCACCTGTGGGTATGGCTCATGTGGGTACTGGGGAATTGAACCAGGGGTCTTAGGCACCAGAGGCAAGTACCTTAACTGCTGAGCCATCTCTCCAGCCCCAAATAAAACATTTTTTAAAATGAGAAAACCTAGCTGGGTGTGATGGCACATGCCTTTAATCCCAGCACTCTGGAGGCAGAGGTAGGAAGATTGCCATTGAGTTCAAGGCCACCCGGAGACTAAATAGTGAATTCCAGGTCATCCTGGGCTAGAGCGAGACCCTACCTCAAAAAACAAACAAACAAAAAAGAGAAAACCTAAAGCAATTATACTAGCATTGGACTTTTTTTCTATACAATTTTTTAATGAAAGCATTGTGTCTGAAATAGGGGCTTCCCAGTCCAAATGCTTCTCCTAATGCTTCTTCTACAGGGAGAAGTGACTTGTTTTCAGGAAGCCAGATTATGGGAGCTGACTGACAGGTGAGCTCTACAATGAGGCTTTTGAAAATCCAGGGCATTGCTAGGTGAGCACTTGGAGGGAGATGAAAATTAAATAGGTGCAGGATACTCTGGGCCAGAAATGAAGGACTTAAAGCTCAGAGAAGGCTTGTGACATCACCCATTCTTATTCTCATAGATCAGTTTAGTTAACTAGTAACATCAAAATACCTATGCTACTGTCCCAGGCTATAAAGACACATCTGTTTCTGCCCTCATGAAGCTGACATTTAGGGAGGTAAAGACAGACAACTGAAAAGAGAACGAAGTCAATTACATAGAATGATGGTCCAGCATGGTGAGTACATGAGGAAAGTTAACAGGAACCTAGGTAGGTAGTGCTGATGTTGTGGTGTAGTGGAACTCTTAAATAGCACAGTCAGAGATGTTTTGGTAGATGTGGTAGTTTGAATGTAGAATGTATGCCATAGCTTTGTGTGTTCTGAATGTTCGATCTCCAGATGGTGGCATTTTGGGAGGTGGAGCCTTGCTAGAGGAGGTGTGTTGCTGGTGGCTGGCTTTGGGGTGTTCCAGTACAGGTTTCCCCTTGCCAAGATGAGAGGTGATGTACAACCTCTGCTCTACCATCCTTTCCCTGTCGTACTGGAACTTCGTCTTGAGACCCTAAGCCAACCCTTTCCTCCCATCAGCTGCTTTTGGTTAGGTGTTTAGGTCCCAGCTACAGGAAGTTAACCACAAGAGTAGGTTATGTTAGCATTCAACATCCACACCTGTCACTGCAAAGGGAGCATGCATCCTTGTACTCCCCGCCACTGACTACCACATTCCAAGTGCATGAAGCTTATCACATGCCATGGGGTGACCAACAGAAAGTAAGCAGAGGTGATACATACAACAGCCAATAGAAATGCATCGCGTGTTTAGCTCATTATTACTTCTTCCTTCTGTCATGGAAATAAAATATCTTAGCTAAGAGCTCATCCTCCTGTGTAGTTTCTGGAATGAGATCTCTGGAGCGAGCCACAGACCCCAGAAAGCCATCATCTATGGTGCATGTTAACAAGTCAAAGATGTTTGTTGTGTAAGCCATGATATTATTTTTCTGTCGCCACAATAAAACTGATTCATATGAAAAATCTTTCTAAGAAAAAAACTTTTTATAAAAGGTGAAAAGGCTATGAACAGAGGTGCTGTGAAGTCAGGCAACTCTCTCAAGTTGCACATCTCTGAAGTGGTGATGACTGTATTGAAAATCGTTTTCTCTAGGTTGCTTCACACAATCCCCTTAGGTAGGGATCCAACTAGCTCAGATGACAAAAGGCACATTGTGCCTTTCACTTTCCTCTTAAGTATGTTCCTAAAGCAACAAGCCTCCCACAATTAATCCAAGTTATTGAGGCACATGCTGACTGAAGATAGGTTGGCCAGAGTCTACTCAGACTTCTTCCTCTCCCTTCTCATTCTTTACACCTTACTCAAACCTTACAGAAAACCCATGGGACAAACTTGTTAGCTATTAGGGACACTGTCCATCTATAGATCAGAACTTTGAGGCTGTGAGCTCAGCAACAACCTCCACATCCATCCAGTAAGTGGATTTTGGTGATCCATAACAGGCTTCTCTGGATCCAGGACTGGCACTATACTCCTAGACTTCTTTTTCCTTTCAATTATTTCGCCTTATTATAAGGGGGTGAGATGCTGTTATTTCTACTTTATAGATGAAGAAACTGAAGACCATGAAGTAACTCCATCCAGACCTTATACATACTCAGATTAAGCTTGGAAGCAAGGGTTTTGCTCACACTAGAACCAGTGTCCTGCGTGGCCCTGGATGCAGGTTTCTATGAAGATAAAGTCCAGCTTCCAAAGACACAGCACACTGTGGTTAAAGAAGCTCAATAAACTTATTGCTGAATCAATTCACCTTCAACTTGGTGACACAAAGAACAGAGGCTAATGCCCCAGGAGAGTAACCAGATACGGTGTGTCTTCATTCAAAAAAGGGTCTGGCTGAATACTAGGCTATTCATGGTCCCCTGTCACAAGGACTGATCCAGACGACTCATGGAGGAGGTTATCCAGCAGATTGGGGAGGGGAGGGCAGCAGGGAATTGGGGATAACAACTCATTGTTTGCCCACTAAATATTGTAACTCATTATGGACAATAAAAAAAGGGACCAGCAGGTCCACCAGCCAGTCACACATCTAGGAATGTCACAATGAGAAGAATCTCTCTCTCTCTCTCTCTCTCTCTCTCTCTCTCTCTCTCTCTCTCTCTCTCTCTCTCTCTTCTCCTACACTTCTATTCTGCTGGATACTTTTCTCAAATGAGTGATACCAGCACCTTATAAATAGAAGCTCAATGTGGGAGAGACAAGAAGGTAGAGGTCTGGAATTTCAGCTCCAGAAAGCCTGCTTATTTTTGAGTAATGGCTTCAAAGGGTTGTAAGGAGTGTTGTCCCCAGACAACACTCACTGATTCATTCATCCACTTGTTTGAAAATATATTGAGTGCCTACTGTGTACCAGTGATTGTTCGAGACATGAGGACTACAGCAGAAAACACGCAGAGTTTCTGCTCTCTAAACACCTGCAAATCCTCAGCAAGTTTCGTTTTGAATTTGCAGAACGGTCTTTCTGCTTCTAGTTTTTTGTTCTGAAAAGGGCGCAACCAACGGAACAGCCCACCAGATGACAGGGAGGTCAAGAGCCAGCGAGAGATAGCAGGAATATAGTATGCTCAGAGTCCCCATCCCTCTGCTGACATACCAGGTCATAAGCCCATCTCTGATGACAGCTCATGATTGGATGACTACAGAATCAATGACAATGGTAGAATCATTAGCAGTAGTAGTTTAGGATTGTGGAAAACCAGAAAAATAAAAACCAAAGCAGTCATGCAAAGCACATAGCCGAGGCAATGAGAGGAAGAACTTGAAATACATGCTTGATCTTTGCTTACTCTACCTGGATCAGTTTCAGAGATCAGATCCAGTCCTGAAATGCCTAAGCAAGACTGCCTGGGAGGACAGGAACAGCCAAGTAAAAGGACCCCAAGACCTTGCCCATGGCCAACAAATCTAGCGTCAGAAACACAAATACCCTCTCAGATAAAGAAGCCCCATGTTTATGTGCAAGGTACTTAGGGTGTGGCCAGATGGCTCAATGGACAAGTGCTTTTCATGCAATTGTGAGGACAGGAATTTGGATCCTCGGCACCTGTATAAAAGCCAGGTGAGCATAGTGGCCCCGTGTTTGGGAAGCAGACATAGGGAAACCCTGGGCAAGCTGACTCGCTAGATTAGCTGAATTGGTTAGCTCTGTTCAAGTGAGAGACCCTGTCTCAGTGAATAAGTTGGAGAACGATGCAGGATCACACCTCACATCAACCTCTGGCCTCCTCATGTGGACACTCACCCACCCATATGTGTGGCCCTTCCCCTCCACAAACATGCAAGAGAGGAGAAGAAAGAAAAGTGGGTAGGTTTTTCACTGTCATGCACGGTAGCCCTGGAAAGAGGAAAATGATGAGGAGGAGAGAATAGGATCTGATCTTTAGCTTCAGGCATAAAGAAGGAACACTCCAGGCAATCATTCACTCAGCAAATTCTCTAGTGGACTGAGGTGTTATTACTAATCCAAAACCCAACTCACTCTCATGGATTGATAAGAGACTTATTTGTGTATAGGAGTTAATACATTTATGAAATTTTCCTGGATGAATATATACAGCTATATTCAGCTACCATAAAATGTTGTCCAGTGCCCACTTGTGGCTGATTGCAAAGCCAGCTGTCTAGAAATTAAGACCCTTGGGACTCATACCAGCTTGGGGTTAAGTGCTCCTAAGACTCTGACCAATATTTTAAAGGCTACACCCATTAGAATCTTGCCAAAACAGCAATGTTTATCTCATTGAACCTATACTGATCTCACTCTCGGATGGAGATTCTGTTTGTATTTTTTCAGAAGGCAGTGAGAGACCTGGGGACAACCCAATTCCATCAACAAGATATGGGATTATGGCTGACATCCTGGCAGGAGATGAACCACCCCTGGCCTATGTATAAGGGACCGAATGAAACCTATGAGAAAGTGGCGAGATACACAGGAGACCCATCACCACAGCAAGTCAGATAACCCATGAAAGGTCAATGGAGACAGACACTAATGAAACCCAACACAACCCAAAGCAGAAGTACAAAGACACTTAAGATCTCAACAATAGAGCAGACTTATAGCTCACCCACCATGACTCAGGGAACCAAGCAGAAGAGAGGGCAAAAGAATGTAAGAGCCATGGTGGGAGAGAATATCCAAGAGACATTGCCCCCTCAGCAATAACACGCAAAGGGGGAAAAATTGGCTAACACTGATACAGTCCATAACCCCCTACCCTATGAACAGATCCAGCATACAAACCTAGGAGGGACCCCAGTGTGTAGAGCACAGAGAGGAGGGAAATGGAGGCACCATCACAAGATTTGCTCATACAGTGCATATAATTATTCACAATAAAAATATTAATTTAAAAAAAGTATATAAATGAAAAAAATACAAAAAAATGAAGAAATTGTGAGTTCTTTGACCAGGATGGTGGAGAGCTTTCACCATTATTGTTTCATGAGCATATTGTGTGAACTCTCTGAGGAAAAACATCCCCCCAAAAAGTCCAAAAGTGAGATGTTCTTGCACAGTCTTTACCCTGTCCTAATAATGCTCTGATTGTACATTATGAATTGTAGCTAATTATTCGGATGGGAGGGGAAGTTGGAAGGGCTGGAGACATTGCCGTAGTGCAGAGAAGGACTTCATCTCCATAGCTCTGTGAGAGAATCTGTCCCTCATGCGGGGTTTAATGCTTAATCCACGCCACTGACTCCGAGATGTTTGCAGGGATTCTAAGCCAGTTTAGTTCTCTGACAAGATGAAAGCTACCATCTCCATCACCTTTCTGTTGGTGACCAGAGAGATCACAAGTTTAAAGGAGCAAGGATAATCTGGGGGGAAAATGATGATTCTAGTATGAAAGGTAATTCTATAAAGCTCCCAGGACAGGACTGGTCCCCACCAGGAGAGCACCAAACCTGTTTCTTAACCTTTGTGACTTTTTTTCCCCTTTTTTTGGTTTTTCGAGGTAGGGTCTTGCTCTAGCCCATGCTGACCTGGAATTCACTATGTAGTCTCAGGGTGGCCTCAAATTCACGGCGATCCTCCTACCTCTGCCTCCTGAGTGCTGGGATTAAAGGCGTGCGCCACCAAGCTCGGATTTTTTGTTGTTTGTGTTTTTAATAAATTCATTTATTTCCAATATAGTCTTGGTGTCTGCCTTATGTTCCAAGAGGCCTGCTGATATTTTTGAAGGAGGGAGAGTATGTGATCACAAATAGAATGTTATATGTACATAAGATAGAGCAAGTTCTTACAGTACAGCCCCTTCCACGGATGTTCTTTGACCCTTAACTAGAAGACTCTAGATTCTGAGAAGTGAGAACAACTTGGTCTCCAAACAACCATGCAGATGCAGTTCTGAAAGCAAGGTCAAGGTCATGTCGAAGCTGAAACCACTGTAATGTAATTGTACTTAGCCTACTTACTGAAACATCGGTCCTTGGCTTGCACAGCAATTCCTTTTTAAAGTTCATTGTGCTAGAAAAAAAAACCACGCTGCAGCTCCTTAATTCCTACTTTCTCACCCAAGCCGGGTGGGAGGTGAGAAGTTTGTGAACTGTATGAAAATCCACATTGCAGCAGGAGAACTCTCTTCCAGCACTTTCTCCCTTTCTTTTCCCACAGCCCAGAGGACACTCCCACCCTCACAGCCTGCCCTCAATCTGACAGCTGACATTAAAAAACAGCAGCAGCCGGAGCAAAGATGACAAAGTAACCCGGGGCCACGCAGCACCTGCCCTGCTGTCTGAGCTGAAACAGAGCTCACCAAGAGCTGTGGGTTGGGTCCTCTCACCCTCTCATCTTGTAAGAACATCAACCATCAGGACTGGGGAAGCTGACTTCCATTGGGTGGCCCAGTGACCTCTGAGGCTCTGGCTTCTAGTTGGATGCAGTCACTTGGAGGGACAGGGGCACAGAGGAGAGGAAGATTGAGGGTTGGCACAAGAATGTTCTTTTAGCATCTTCATTCCTTTATAACAGCGTTGCTCAGCCTCAGTTCTGTGAGCATTGGGGGCTGAATAATCCATTTTAAGGGTTTTATGTTGGTTAAATGTATTGTTGGTTATTTTAAAGCATCCCTGTATTAGCTAGTTTTCGTCTTGTTCTGACCAAATACATGATAAGAAGCTGTTTAAGAAGAAAGGGGTTTATTTGCCCTACAGTTCTAAGTAGGAGAGATAGCGTGTCAGCATAGTAGCAGGAGTTCAGCTAGCCACAGTCAGTAAGTAGAGGAAGAACAAGAAGTGTGTTGGAGGGGGGCCACAGGGCTGGAGAGATGGCTCAGTGGTTAAGGCACTTGCCTGCAAAGTGCAACGATCCAGGTTTGATTCCCCAGGACCCACATAAAGCCAGATACACAAAGTGGCACAGGCATCTGGAATTCTTTTGCAGTGGCTAGAAGCCCTGGTGCTGCACCCATTCTCTCTCTCTCTCTCTCTCTTTCTCTCTCTCTCTTCTCTCTCTCCATCCTCCTTGCAAATAAATAAATAAACAAAATATTTTAAGAAAAGAAGTGGAGCAGGCTATCAAACCTCAAGACCCATGCTCAGTGATCCACTTTCTCAGCAAGGCTCCACCTCCTAAAGATTCCACAGCAAATCCCTTCATCCTCCTACCTTCCCAAACAGCTCCATCCGCTGAGGACCCTGTGTTCAGACACATGAGCCTATATAGGGCACTTTACATGTAAAGCCCAGCCATTTCTGTCCTATGCTTCCTGTATGCTAGCAACATCATTCTCCAATTTTGACCAAAATATTTCCAGACATTGCCAAGTTATCCTGGGGGACAGTATCACCCCTAACTAAGAATCATTACCTATACATCTTAATCATGTCCTTCATTAGCTCCTGTCGATATCCACTGAGCACATCATCTGCAGATTGCTGGGAATGTGAGACAAGTACTTTCCAGCCTATGTTACTATCCATCAGGATTATTCTGTGCGTAACTGAGGCTATGTCCCTCTGTGGACTGTGAGCTTCCTCCACAGCACAGGGCCCTTAGCTGCATCCCTAAGCACATCCTACCCACCAGGCTTCTATCCCAATATTGTCACCACTCAGAAAGTGCTTGCATGTGTCTAACTGAGATCCCAGTGGCTTCTTTGAAATCCTCCTTTTCATAGCTTCCTCCTCAGTAGGAGCAGAACTCAGGCCCTGCTGCCCAGCCTACTCTCCACCCCCAGCCTCTCTTTCTAATGACTCTTCACATCTGTGAGCAATTTCCTCCCAGGGAACGAAAGGTCTAGGAGGCTTCCGAATTGGCACTAGCACCCTGTGGTTAACCTGTGGCTGTCGGCAATGCTGCCGGTCCCCAGGATGCAGCAATCACCACTAAATGAGGACTGCCTTTACCTTCGTTCAAGGACTGTAACAATTGCTTTTTCTCCCTCAGAAACGGAGCCTTAGAGATGAACTGCTCTTGAGTCAGTAAATGTGTGTACCAGTTTCTTAAGAGTTGTATAAGGAGGTGGGGGCCCCTCCTCCAAGCTGGAGAGGAAGAGGCAGGCTTGTAATCTTAAAGTCTTTCCCAAGTCCTTTGCAAAGACTGGAGGCTGAGGGATGGAAGCTAGGCTAAGACCTCCACATGACAGCAAGGAGGTGCTTTGTGTTGCGTTCTCGTTATTGGACTACATGTCATCCGTGAGTACTTAGGGTCAATGATGCTCTTCTCTCCCGTGTGCTGGGGCAGATCTAAAGAAACACACTGGCTCAGTAGGCAAAGCTCCAGGCAAGCATGAGATGAGGCTGAGTTCAGATCCCTAGCACGGATGTCAAAAGTTGAGCATGGCAGCACATTCCCATAATTCCAATGCTAAGGAAGCAGAGACAGCATATCCCTGGTGCTTGCCAGACAGCTAATCCAGGAGAGTCAGTGAGCTCCAGGTTCAGTGAGAGAACCTGTCTCAAAACCCAAGGTGGAAACCAGGCATGGTGGTGCATGCCTTTAATCCCAGCACTCAGGAGGCAGAGGTAGGAGGATTGCTGTGAGTTCAAATAGTGAATTCCAGGTCAGCCTGGGCTAGAGCAAGAACCTAACTCCACAAACCAAACCAAACAAAACATATATTGGTGTGATGGTTAAGTTTTGTTGTCAACTTGATTGACCAGCTAGTCATCTTGGGTGGGTCTCTGAGGTTATTCACAGGAAGGCAGCCCTCTCAGTAGGGTGTAAGGAGGCTCAGGGAGCTAGAAGCAGACATCCCTTCCTGGGAGGGCACTGCTGAAGGGAAATCCCAGAGATTCTGGAGTCATGTCTGGGCAAGTGTTCCAAGACCCCACCCTAAGGCTATATCAAGGGGAAGGAAATCCCTCTCCTTCCCCTACCTGTTTCCTGGTGTACATGTGGTGCTGGTGGTGGGTTCTCTCTCTTCTCTGCTTGGACCTGTGAAAGGGGGCCATCCTCTTTGCCATTATGGAACTTCCTCTGGATCTGTAGCTTTTCCTCTCATAATTTGTGCCTGGTTTGGAGGTTCATCCCAGCAGTGTGTGGCTATGACAGGTAGAGAGCAACTAAACACAGACCTCTGTCCTATGTCGATGAGCTCATACACACACACACACACACACACACACACACACACACACACACACACACACACACCAAAAAGTTTGCCAGGATGATCCAGCAAGGATGATCCAGTGGAGCCAGCTACAAGTTCTCTATAGTATATTTAGACCCCGTCGTTGCTTCTCTAGTCCTGGAACTGTACATGCTGCTGCATGGTACCTGCCACACCCAGTGTCCCATGGACTTAGATGTGTGCTTGGGATGCTGCTTGCCTTTACCAAACTAGATGTCCTTAGGAGTGGGGGAGCCTGCTTCTGAATCCCAGTGGTAGCAGGGCCTGACAGCTGATGCTGGTATGCTCTCCAAAGATTAGGAATGGGGTTAGGGCCTCCGTCCACAAGGAATCCAAGAGGTTTCTGCTGTAGATGTGGGGTCTCATTGCCTACACCCCTGAGACTCTTTGTGGTCCCCCTCAGGCTTCTTGGGGATGGTGCCAAGGCTTGCATCTCCATCCTATGGTTGGTCAAAAGAGACACCATTCTGTCACCACTTGGCTCCATCCTGGAAATCAGGCAGCTCTGGCCTGAAATGTCAACTTGGAACCAGTCACATCGCAGCTCTGTGGTTCAATGGCATCTTCTAGACACCAAGGCTAGGCATTTTTCACTCATTATCAGTTTTTTAACTATGTAAAAATTATATGAGATATAGAAATCTTAAAAAATATATAGAAATC